>CAWUDS030003318.1:0-97015 GCA_963859935.3 Lathyrus sativus
CATAAACATAAACAAATGGTCCGAGTGGACAAAGGAAAAATAACATAAATATAAAACAAATAATATGATATGGTAACATAAAGCATAAAAAATAAAAGAGATAGAGAGCGAGAAAAAAGCATAAGCATAGCATATTTGATATATAATATAGAACAATAATGATCCAAAATAAGAGAACAAGTTTTGTTGCTTTTCAGAAATGTTCGACTAAACATCCATGAGAATGAAAACATGGTCTCATACATTACCATCGAGAGGGCTCCAACTCGCATAAAATCAACGAGTATGCCAACTAACCCCCGCGAATAACAAGAGAAAGCCAATCTATTTCAAATTACGCCATGGACGAATAGGAGACTGATAATTCGCTTACAAAATGCAACGGTTTTCCGATTTCAGGATAATTTAGCGCTATGTTAAGCAATCGTATTCGAGCTTATGTAGAAGCTACGAATATATGAGGTCGGTCAATAAAAATGTTAGTGTTAATGCATGTTAGAGAAGTGATATGTAGATCACTCTCCGAAAGCAATACCACACGAAAAGAAAATAGGTAACTATCTCATCTTCATCAAGAACTTAAAATAAGTTCCAATGTTATTGAATATTTTCATTGATCATAATAAAAAAGAGAAGAGGGGAGGGGAAAGCCAAATTGGATCATAATTCTAAAATCCTTCCATCTTTAAGTTCAATCACCCATCTTGGTGGATTAAAGCACTAAACATATCATTAACTCAAAGCACCTAAAATGAATTGAATAATTCACTTTAAAGAGGAATAAGACCTTTAAAAAGTGAAAACCAAGGCAACAATCAAAAGGAAATGGAAGAAAAAAAGGAAAGAACCAAAACAGTCTCAAAAACAAGCATAAATCACAATTCTGCTACTGGTTAACCGATTAACCAAATTGAATTGCATTTGGTTAATCGATTAACCCTGACAGAACAGCAAAAAAAATTGAAAAAATTCAGCATTCATGATCCAATCATTTCTTCAAACACCTCATGATCATGAATGAGAATTAGCATGAAAATTCAAGTAAAACGACAGCAAATAACACCAATAAAACACAATTTACAAGATTCAAAGATCAAGCAACAAGAATCAACAACAGATCACATTGTGGAAGATGGATCAAGCATAACAATGGTGGAATAAGGGTTTACCACTTCAAGTCTGAAAATGCTTCAAATCAACTTCAAGAACCACACTCCAAAGCATTGATCTATAGAAATTGATGATGAAAAAGTGATTGGATGAAGGTTTTAGCTCAAAGATTAGTGAGTTCCAATGAAGAACTTACTAACTTTCAAAGAAAGAAAGAGCTTTGGTGAATTTGGTAGTTGAAGAAAATTGGGTGAAATTTTAGCAAGGTGAATTTGGCTCTCAAAAGCTTGAAGAATAAATGAAACGAGGCCTCTATTTATAGAATTTAGGATTGTAAACTTTGATGATTTGGAATTTGGTTTGGAACCAAAATTAGGCTTGGAATTTGAATTTGGAGGCAAAATCAAGGTTAAATGGTGATTAGTGAAGGTGTATTGTGGGAATTAATTGTGATGAGGTAGGGGAATTAAAATGAAGTGATCTAGAATATTCTCATGATGAAATGTTTGAAAATTGGTGCCAAAATGCTGTAGAATTTAAGTTTGGCTCATTTTCATACAAAAAATGCACTAGTTAACCGGTTAGCCGTATAGTGTTAATCAATTAACACAACAAAAATTGTGAAAATTTTCCTTTTGATGTGTTGTCTTGGCTCTGCCTCGATTCTTTTTGCTTGTCAAAGAAGGCATAAAAATAAACACATGAACCTTTGAGTCTCTTGAATAATGAACAATCAAATCTTGGGAAACTCTTGATCAAATGTTTTTGAATTGTTTGTAGATCAACTTTGACTTCTTCAGTTGAATTTCATTCGAGATGAGGGACTGTTGATTGGTATTGTCAATCCAAACCTCTTCCTGAAAAAGTGTTAGTATAGAAAATTTAAAATATATAATTTTGATATTTTAATTAAGGGATAGTAAATATAAACATAAACAAACATCAAGCATATAAGAAAACAAGGGTTCCCAATGATGTCCCTCAAAGACACTCCTACAGAGGAAGACAAGAGAACCAAAGCTTGTGATCTTGCTTGTGGTATGAAATGCAAATGACATGTGGAATCTTAGGGGTAAAAATTAGGGTATTTCAATCCTCAAGGACAAAGTTGTAGTATGGAACAAGATCTTAAAGTTGGTCTTTAGAGCAAAGAAAATGGATGCTTGGATTGGAAGTTATGGTCTTGGAAAGTTAGCACCGAATTAGGGTTTTCTCATAACTTAGAAAAAATTTCAACTTCTTCATTGTTGCCCTTTTTGCAAGTAACCTCAATTCTCTTGATTTTTCTTGATCAAATTTATAAATCAAACATATTTTCATGGAATTTATCTTGAGAAGTTCATATTTGATCAAAGAACCTAAAAGTCAAAGGTTTGACTTTGCAGTGATTGGCTTGTGTATCAGATGAAATTCCACTTCTTGATCTTCAATAATTTCTATCTATTGAGCTATTTTGACATCATGGATGGATTCTAAAGATGTATTTGAATGTCTTTAATAATTCCTCAAGGCTTGAGATCGTGTCTTGATCAAAATTCAAAGATGTATTTGACTTTGGTTGAAAAACCCTGATTTGTGAACAGATGAATTTGAATCTTGAAGAACTTGTAATGAAGCCATATATCTCTTGATTATTGATGGAGGGAAGCTCTTAAGTGTATGAGAACTTGATATATTGATGATCAATCCAAAAGTTTGACTGATCAATCCCTTAAGCTTTTTGGTGCAAAACCCTAATCCACATATCAAAGCAACACAAAGTAATATCTAGATAATTGGTTATCTATGCATGAATGATTGACCTAGAATGTTATGCAAATGATAATGGATTATAGGGATAAAACTTATGGTATGAAACATTGCATGGGAGATTATTGGAGCAACATATGAAGACTTGCCTTTCAAAGGTCCCCATTTATAATATGAGTGTGATGTTTTCCATCCTAAATAGGATTGGTGTTGCAAATCGGGCTCCAACAGACCATAACTCATGTATCACAATTTCTTTGACTAAACTTATCTATCAGATAGGCACTAGGGCTGCATTTGACTTTGTAGAATATGTTTTGAACAAATACTTAAGCAATCTAAGTCTTATGCCTTGAATTTACCTATTGGTTTTCTTGCACTTATTTATGGGATTCTAATTAACCAAATACTTGATATTATTAGTAGTGAAGATGTTATGGGTGTTAGTGGAATTCCATTAACTTTTAGTTACCGCCTGTTCCTGGGACACTTCAGTCGTGTTTATGCCTAACATACACTTTGATCTAAAAATTGAGGGTGACCTCCCCAAAGCCCCTCCAATTTCTGGAACTACCAAAAGCAATGTTTTGTTGGAATTAATGTAGGTGTTAAAGTCTCTCCAAGAAGTGACTATAATATCTAGTGCTCATAAGAACAAAGTGGGTGTGCTGATTAAGATAATGGTCCCCCGTGGTATTGGTGCTTGAACATCCCAACCTGCTGAACAGGATAATGCTAGGACAATTAAAGGTCGGATTAGAAATGAAAATGAGGATGATGAAAGTGAAGGTGGTTGTAGTTTTAGGTCGTTTGGAAGTTCTGAAGATTAATAGTTTGTTTGGTTAATGATCTTGTGTACCCAAGCATGGGTCTTTTTCCTGTTTGTTTAATCTCCCTCAGGGAAGAATAATGGTTTCTTCTCCCCTCTGAGTTGGTTCAAGTTTTTTTTAGTATTGTGCATAGGATTTTTGCACCTCCTAGGCCGTTTTGGTTCTTTTGATTTGATGTTTTTGGCTCTTTTCCCAATCTGAGGCTAATAGGGGGAGATCAAACAAATTTTATAATCAAATATGAATGCAATAATTTTTCTGGTAAATCTGTATGCTAGTTTTTATGTTTGACTATATCATATTTTTCGCTTCACTCTGATGATATGTCATGAAGATTGTTCGAGTATTTTGGTTGCACGTCTTGCATGTTGTATTTACCTTAAAATTGGCCAAATGAGGACATTGTTTTTACAAGTGATTAGCACATTTTTATAGACAACATGATATGCAAGATGTTATGAAATGATGTTGAGACATATGGTCTTTATGCGCACAAAACAAGACCCAAAGATATGGAGCAAGATGTCCCACACATTGTGGAACATTATGCACCAGAAGTTGTTGCGCCATTTCAGAATAAAGCGCCAAATTTGTTCCCTCATTTGTCTATGTGTTTATGCGCTTTTTGGAATTATGAAAGAATTCTTGAAAAGATCACAAATAAAGACCAAATTAAATTTAATTTAAGATACATTGCAATTCAAATTAAATCACATCTTGAAATTGAGCTATTGGGATTTTTATTCAGCCACAAGTTTTCCAAACCCTAAGTAAAAGTTACAGCTGATTGTTTTTATATTTAAGGAGTCTTACTCCATAACAAAAGACTCGGGCCTTGAGAGATATTACAAGGCATTTGTGTTTGTTGAGATTATGTGTTTTTCGTGTGTTTTATATTGTGAAACTATATTCATTTGATCATTCCTATTTGAACGAATAAAGTTTGGTTTGTTGAGTTGTAATAGTTCCATCATTCCAATCTTTTGTAATCTTTCCAACACTAGGAATAGTTATTGAGAGAAAGTGAGAGGAGTCTTATATTTAGGGGGATTCCTAAATAGAAATTTATTGGTAGTATTAATAAAAAGGCATTGAACTAGAAGAGTTCATCTAAGACCAATTTGTACATTTACTATTAAGAGTGGATTTTCTTTCTTGGATTAACGTCCTCCAAACGTAGGTGATATTGCAATGAATTGGATTACCAACTTGTTGTGTTCAATTTACTTTATATGCATTTTAATTGTCACTGCATCTGTCTTCTCATACACATTTTCTGGCACATTATGTTTGACTCTTTCTAGAGGGAGATCATAATTTCATAGAGTATTTCTATTTTTCACCTCATTTACTAAAAATTGTCGATTTTAACTCTTGAATGCTGGTTACAATGCAACTAAAAAAGGAATAACCAAATGAGAAACAGACACATTGTTCTGGGCTGGCCATATTAACTCCGACCGATCACTCTCAGGGAACAATAATCTTTTCAGAATCTTTTTATCACACTAGAATTCTCCTCGTGATAATGACAAATATCTCAACTGCAAGTGCATCCAACAGCTCTCCGCAATTCACTCCTAACAAATAGCGAGTTTGCTATTTCCTCTCTCTAAAAGACGCCAAATTCAGATAATAAGTTTCAAACACAATTTGAATTCACTCTTCTTCCTCACATATTAACTTGAGTGTCAAAGTGATAACCTTGCAGGCCCCCCTCTTCGCCAAAAGCTCAAATTCACCCTAACTTTCGATCTTCACTCTATTTCTACTTCCATCAACCTAATTTATTTGAATTTATGTCTCAGTAGTCATGAGAGGACCACATCTTTCTTAATGACTACTTCAAGATTGTCTTGCCTTGGAAGGAATATCCTTATGATCAGATAGTGGGCCACCCGAGCCTTCAAGTAGCTTGGTTTGATAGGAAGCTTCCTATCCTCCATGAGATTTATGACAAAAGAGATGATGACAATGAAAAGTTTATATTTTTTGAACTTTGTACACCAATCCCATAGAAGGATAGTTCAAACATTCTTTCAAATTGATCTCAATGAATGTCAATTTCTACTCTATTTACGAATGACTTCAAGGATAGATCTTAAACTTTAGATTGGAGTAGAAATCTCTTACAAGATTTGAGAACACTCAACCTAATACTTTTGTGAAAAATTCCCTTAGTAGCCCTTGACAGATGTGAACATATGACTTGAGGATATTGAGGAAATTTTCCTCCATTATAACAGGTCGTATCACCTCACGGTTGGAGATCACATTCTTTTATTGATTTTTTGAGGTTAAACTTAAACCTTCAACAAATAATCTCCATGATGAGAAATTTTCAGATTAAAAGTTATGTATAGCGTTCCTTTTGACGATTTACGCGTGCAAAGACACCACAAAGTCCATGAAGTTTGGCCCAGAAGTTTGGCCCAGAAAAAATCATAACCAAATTTTTCTAAAACAATCTAATCGATTATTTTTATGCTTTAATCGATTAGATAATGATGATTTTGAAGATTCCGTATCTTCTTCATTAATGATCTAATTTAATTTGCTTGGAAACAAAGATACAATCTGATTTGACTTGAAATTTAAAACGCAAGGAATATCCAACATTAGGCTAATATTTTTCAATAATAAGTTAAATGGTTAGCACAGTTCAAACACATAATCATGTTTAGTAGACAGTTAACTGACATAATAAGGTGTTGCAAGTTGTTAAATCATTCACAAAACACAATTTTCATGTGTATATTTGTCCATCAAAATGTCATATCTGATACGATTTTCTATAGGAAAAGTTGAAGTGAATATCATGTTTCACTATTACCATATCATCTTCAGAACTAGGCCACACAGAGCACCTGCATTTACCTACAAAACCAGACCTTTGTTCATCATCAATCACAGTCATCATTGTGTAAAAGAAGATCCTCACCAAATACAAATCACAAGCACTTTCTTTTTTCTTTTTTTGTATACAAATCAAATACAATATTGTAACATAAAAATCAATAATCAACCAATACCTAAATCCTAATGCAAACTCTATAACCTCTCAAAATCAATTCGAAAAAATCGACTCAAAATCAACCTCGCCAATTCAAACTTGCTAGAGTTTTCAAATATTCTCTAACCTAACTATATCATCTACAAGCTCCTCTATTAACACCTTAACTACCTCTCTAACAAAACCTTCAACATCTTCGCCTAATTCTATCCACCGAATTTCCCCTCCAAGCATATTGTCTATCGACTCCTTACCAGCTTTCTTTTCTTGTGAAACAAGCAATTCCCACATCTCATCCTCAATCATATCTGGTCTTAATTCAGTGTTCAATCTTCTTGATACAGGCGTTTCCCACATTGGAATGTATAGATGTGGGTGTAGAATATCTAACAAACCTAAATTAATACGATCGAAAAGAAGCCGCCTTTCAGATCTTTTCCAAAGTTGTTGCTCGCCGAATTTCTTTTCTAGGGTGTCGAAGATGGAAGGGCTGATAGGACATTCCGCAGAGTGCCATGTTGAAAAATCTCTGAACAAGCTTGCATTAGATATACCTGCTTCGGTTAAGACCTCAACAACATAGGAGAAGTCTCTACTTTCTTCTGTTCTAGAAAAGCCTACTATATCTCTCTTCTCTTCGAAATCGGCTATACACTCTTTCCCGCAATCTTCATCACTTGAAACATTCAAATCAAGTTCTTCATCGTCAACTTCAGAGGAATCTGAAGAAATGAAGAAACGTTGACACGTTGGTAATTCATGCCAAAATGAAAGGACTGAGATACTAGAAATGAAACTATAATTTCACACAAATTGCTTTACGGTGACTATTACATACCATATACACCAGCAGCACCGCATTCAGATATAACTGAAATGTCTTCGCTAAATGTGGAATCCAGAACTGAAATTGGACTAGGTTCATATCCCTCGTGGAAGTTACTGACAGAATCTCCATCAGCCCCGGAGACAAGTGAATACACAGAATCTTCTTGAAATTCCAACGTTTCCTGTAATTTAAGAATAATGATTCAACAGTATGAGTAATCAATCACATACGGCGAGTGAACATAGACCCAATCCTAAGTGATACATGAACTTGATGGAAAAAAAGAACGATCCAAACAGTTCCGAGTAAGAAAAATTGTACCTGTTGCTTTGAAGCGTGACTTAAAGAATCACAATCTCCGTGCATCATCACACATGCCGTTGATTCAGATTGCTTCGTGGTTGGATTATTATCAGAGTAACCAACAACCTTAGTCTTCACATCAGATACCAAGAAATCAACCGATGAATCAACAGAGAAGACAATTTTCTCAGACATGTTACTGTCTTCGTTGTTCTTCGCATCTTCGTTCATTAAGCATGTCTGCTGCAAGATTTGACCGTCTACGAAAGCAGGAGAAGTATCAGGGCTTGACAATTGAGAAAGCATTGGTTCTTTTTCGAACAAATCATTTCCATAACATCTCTTCTTCAACTTTATGTTCATATCTTCCGACTTCTCGGTTGATCGATTTGCAGACACGTTCTTACTTAAACCCCAATATTTCTGAAACAAGTCATCCTTAGTCATAGTTCCACGATTATCAGCAAGACGTTTTGTCGTTGGAACTTTTCTGGAAAAGCTATAACCGAACCCAACCTTATATCTAATGTTGCTTTTACTCTTACCATTTCTTTCCTTTTCAGGATTCTCTTTCGAAACAGAAAATCTCGAGTCAAAAGTTAAATCCTTCCGATCCAATTGAAATTTCGAAAACCGAAATGTTTCACACAATCCATCTTTTCCATGCACAGCACTTCGCAACCCATCATCCATTTTCTGTAGATGCAGCAAATTTCCCTGCTCAGATTTCACACTTGTTTCCTGTGGCACATCTTCTACCTTAGTTCGAAACAACGAGAAATTCTCTTTTCCATTTCCCTTCAACGAGCTATGTTTCTTATCACTCCTTACTAATGATTCAACCACCATCAAAACATCGTCAGAACCATCCTTCTCATAAGTACTCATTTCTAAAGAACCATACTGACGAAAGGAACGCTTCCTTCTAACACCAATAGAAGAAACTTTCTGCAAGTAATCCTCCGATAAAACTTTCGGTCTATCTCTAACAGGTTCATATCGGGAAGCCACTTTATCAAGTCCCATCAATTTTAAAATCACACTCGACGCTTCATGTTTTGACTCCATTTTGCAATAACTAATCTACAAGATTAAGTCGATAAACCGAAACTTAACCACTATCTAACAAAATCAACCAACTAAACCATCGATAACAAACCAAAACAACTTCTACAACTTACATCGAAATTAACGTGATGAACAAACAAACACAACACCAATAACCAAAACCTATTCAACCATTTCTTCTCTTTTTCGACTATCACATAAACAACTCATCAAACCAATGAACTCAAATCCCGTCAAATCACAAAGACACGGAAGAATCTAGTTTCCTATACTTCAAACACCTTCAACATCCCTGAAAACAAATTTCAATATTTCATCAGCATTAATTCAATTTTAACCAACAAAAACAAAAATCTTAGAAACATCAATATATAATTTATACCATTTCAATTTCAACCAAATGCATAACAAGAAAGAAATTGATATAAAAGTCAAAGCATACCACAAAGTTGAATTGAACATAAAACCGGTCAAACTTTCCTAACTAATTATAAATTTATAATAAAATAAAATTAATTAACAAAAAGCATAATGAATGAAGAGATCAATAGCATGTTCGTGAATTTGATTCAATCCACCAAAGAAACCCTCAAACTCTTAACCAAAGAAAAGTGATTAAATTTTCTTATGATTAATCAACGAACACAATAATTAAACATAATCATTATTCTAATCCCAAATTAAATTTTAAAAAAATGAAAATAGAAAGAAACCTAGATTGAGAAAAACAGAAGCAAAACAAAGATTAAACAAAATCATGAAAGTTTGATAATCATTGAAGAGAAGAAGAAAGAGAAAAACCTAGGAGAAGAGTGAAAGGAAGAAGCTTCTCTGACAAATTTTGGGGATGAAAAAAGATGCGGGTTTTCTTTGGATTATTCTGGATGCCCATAATCCAAAATCTTCATTGCATGCAATAAAAAGAATCAAAGTTTCTTTGTTTTGAGAGAGGGTGAGTAGGGTAATGATTAAATAAATAAATGAATAATTGTGACAAAATTATATTTTTATATTTTATATGATGGTGGAAAATGACATATCCGACATAGGGATGGCAATTGCATCCGGATTTAGTGTATACATATAACAAATGGTAAAAACTGTTACGAGAATTGACTGAAATATTTACTCATTAAAAAGTGGGTATACAAATGTGGATCCGGTACATTATACCCGCCTCATATCACTGTCATATATATATATATATATATATATATATATATATATATATATATATATATATATATATATATATATATATATATATATATATATATATATATATATATATATATATATATATATATATATATATATATATATATATATATATATATATATATATATATATATATAAGAAAGCTTATATTATTTCATTAATAATAAATCTTTGAATACATGTAGGAATATTAGGAAAATTGTGAAAACTAACCTGAAACAGAGCCATTCATATTAAAGTATGAACAATTTTATTGGTTTGTTTTCTAAGTAACTTAACATGAGATTATGAAAATAAGTGAGTTAACATTACGAAGCAGTCACTCTGAGACGGAATACTTCAACACCGATAATTTTAAAACATAGGACACCAACACTGCTATATGTATAAAAGAGTATTTGAAGTTTATTTTTTTATTTATGATTAAGAAAAAACTTAAAAATATTTTAATCAAAATTAATGTATTTAATTCTTTATTAATAACATTGCTTAAATATACGTTTGACAATTTTAAATTTATGTGAGATTTATTTAAAATATGTATAAAAGTTTGTTGAAGCAAAGAAAAAAACAAATTTTTGTTTGAAACATTTATCTGAATTGTCTGACGTATGTGTTATGAGTGTTATTCAGATGACAACCATTGATTCGAGGAGTGTCGGTCTAAAGAAAAATATCATTTTTTAGTGGACACTTGTCTGACTTTTCTGACATTTCTGACACGTGTTGTACGGGTGTCATACAAGTGTCGGACACCACGACACACCTACTTCTATAGATGTTTGTGCTTCATAGGTGATTGAGCCAAGGTCTGTGTGATTAGGATATTGACTATGCACACTATCGACGATGATTTTTGCATCCATCTCGAAATCGACGTTATTATAACCGAGAGTATACACTCACTTCATAGAGGCTAACAATCATAGAGCCTCCCCCGTTGCAACCTTCGTGATAGGAGAGAACCATTACGTACAGGTTGCAATAAAGGAACCTGTATCATTTCTGATGCAAATGCCTATACCAATCTTGTTATTAGAAAAACAAACATGGATGTTGCACTTAAGGCATCCCACCGATCATTTACTCCATTTAGAATCAGACAAACCTTGAGACCGGTGTATGTTGATTACCTTCAGATGTTGGCCATTTCTCCATCCTTGAAATAGATGCGTAGCACGACTACAGATGGTATCCTGAGAATCCACGGCTTGGTTCCAAACCTGATTATTTCTACTTTTCCATAAACTCCACAAAGTAGTAGAGAAGATCACCTGCTAGTCCTGATTAGATACTTGTAAAAAAAAAAGCAAAAACAACAGCAACCAACGATAAATGAATATTTTACAGTTGTCGTAAATTTCCCCATAATCCGATTTTCTCCTAACATTCCTTGCTTTTTGGACACTGCAAAAATAAGTGTTCATTACTCTCCTCCTCGACGCCACAAACGCCACAAATAATAGGACAATTCATGCCTTTATTCTTAAGGCGTACTCTAGTAGGAACACAATTCCTGCAAAGTCTCTAGAGAAAATTCTTCACTCTTGGCGGTATTTTTAATTTCCATATTAAGTTCCAATTTTCATCTATTCTGAGATGAGAAGTATCAATGGATTCATCTATACATAAACGATAAGCACTCCGCACTGAGTAATTATCGTCCCTTTCAAAGTTCCAGACCATTTTGTGGACCTGGACCGACTCGAAGAGCGCGGTATTGAGAATTTTATTTGTTGCTTCTTCACCGACCAAATGAACAATCAGATCGGAGTTCCACTGCTTACTGTGTTTGCTTATTAAATATGCCACTTTCATATTGGAAACATTAAGAATATGCGGCCATGAATTAGTCAGAGAAGTACGATCATGCATCCAGTTTTGGTTCCAAACCGAAATGCTCTCGGATCCTATGCTCCATTTGTAACCTCTATGAACCACAAATTTAGCACTCCAAATACTTTTTCCACACGTAACTAGGATTGTGGCCTAAGGTGGAATCAAGAAAGTCACTATTAGGGAAGTAACGAGCTTTATAGAGTTTGGATATAAGATTGTTCAACTTCGACATGAGATTCCATGCTTGTTTGCCAACCATCGCATAGTTAAAAGCACTGAGGTTTTTGAAACCCATACCTCCATGATTTTTTTGCCATAGACAAGTGTTAGAACAAGATTTGTTCATGACATATTTTTCTTGAGTTTTGATGATAAGAAAGTATTGAAAAAACAATGGTTTATTTTATGTGTGTTACATATGTGCAAGTTCTAATACTTAAAAATATTATTGTCAAAGTATGTTTTACATTAAGCACACTTTGAGAGTTGCTGCTTTACTAGCTACTGGTGGCAGAATCTGAAGAATACTTGCTAAGTGATGTCTGACGAAGACTCTGAAGCTGAAGGTCTCAGCATCAGAAGAAGCAACATTATTGTCTCTACACTTAGTGAATGCAAATTGGCTTCTGGTACCATTCAGAGTTAGTGATAAAGCTAAAGTTATTTGTACTGCAGAAGGTAAGTTGTATTGTCAAATTAGTTTGTCAGCTATAGTGTACAGATTGTAAGGCTCAAGAAAGACTGAGATGTTTTATGAATATCTACTCTCAACGGCTCTAATAGTACATAAACTCTTGAAGACTCAAAGGTTAAACATGTTATACATTGAATTAAGATCTTCTGGTGTATATATCTTCAACGACTCTTGTACTATGGATTAACAACAAAGACTCTTGATCAAGTTACCTCTTCAACGGATAATTTCTGAAAAAGCTATAAATATGGAAGAAGGTTCAAGCTGAATTTTTAACAAGGATCAACCTGAAAAAGGAGTAACAAGATCAGTAATTATCAACTCATTGTATTTGCATATTTTTCTGATGTAGGTTGTAATTGTAAAAGCTTTAAGATTTCTTACACATTAAATATCTTAGAAATCTTAAGAGTTTTAGATCTTTGTTATGGTGATTTCCCGTACCTCTGATACTTGTATCATGTACACCTTGTTCTCTATTCTGCTGAGTTTATTCAGTATTTTAGATAAAAGTGTTGTGTCATTGGGATACAGGCAAGGAAGCCTCGAGCCAAGATGCTTGAGCCACATATGCCTCTTGCTATGTGCTTGAGTTGTGAAAGTATTAATCAAGTGGATTGATTGAGTAGAAGTCTTGTATCATTGGGATAGAAGTAAGGAAGTCTCAAGCCAACATGTTTGAGCCACGTAAGTCTCTTGCTATATGCTTGAGCAGTGAAAGTCTTAATCAAGTAGATTGATTGAGCAGGAAAGTCTTGAGCCAGTGTGGCTTGAGCAGGATAGCTCGGCTCATGAAACTTAGAGCAATAAGTCTTGAATGGTGGGGTGTTAGCAGAGGCTCGTTTCATGTAACCTGGAGTATAAGTCTTGAGCCTGAGTAGGAATGCTCAGTACATGGAATTGGAGCAGTAAGTCTTGACTTGAGAGGTGCAAGTATAGGCTCATTTCATGGTACTTGGAGAAAAAGTCTTAGGCTAATAGCTTGAGCAAGAAAGTCTTAGGTTTGTGGAACCTGAGCAAGAAGTCTCGAGTGAGGAGCTTGAGAAGAAGTCTTGGACCTTGGGTCTCAGCAATTGTAAATGTCTTATGCAGAATGCATAAGCGATTGTAGTCATAATTTGATTATAACGATAATCTCTTGTGAAGAAATGTGATTGTACTACTCTCAGTTAGAGGAGGAACCAGTATAAATCTTTGTGTCTTTTGCTATTATTTATTTGCTTCTGTTAACATTTCGCTGCTAAGAACTAACCAGAATCTGAACACCAGTTTAGATTCTGAACTCTGATCAGATGCAAACTAAGAAAACAGAAAACACAATTCAACTCCCACTTCTTGTGTACTTTTCTCACCTTCAATTGGTATCAGATCATGGTTTATGCTTAAAACTTAACATTGACGCAAATGAAAATCCAATAAGAAAAGTATGTATGTCAAAGACTTTTCTTCAAGAAGGAATCAAGTGCCACATGAAAAATATTATACTGCTTTGAAGGTGGGAAAACACATAAGAAGGGGGGATTGAATTGTGTGAGGAAAGAGTGCAGATCTATTTTTCGTTTCTTTTGTATTCAGAAGAGAAATATGATTCTGAATAGACATTCAGGACCATATCATAAATGTAGTGGAACTAAAACCAAACGCAAAGTAAACAACATAAGAAACACAACAAATTTATACCAGTTCCTCTCCCAACTGAGAGTACTCCAGCCCCCTTGCTTAGCAAGAGATTTTTACTATAATCAATGCTTGAACACACTTGCTTATGTACTTAAACATAATACTTTTACAACACTAACTTACATTCTAAAACTTTTTTGTTTAACCAGATCCTGATTAAAACTTTCTTTTGCTTAGAGCTCATGTCTAAGACTTCACCTACTCAATTAGATCTTGATCGAGACTTCTCTTGCTTAGACCACCTGCCTAAGATTTCACCTTACTTAGAGCTCATATCTAAGACTTTACCATGCTTAACCAACTTCTGATTAAGACTTTTCTTTACTTAGAGCACATGTCTAAGTCTTCTTTGCTCAGACCTCCTGTCCAAGACTTTGTCTTTGCTTAGAGCACATGTCTAAGACTTCTTTGTTCATACCTCTTGTCCAAGACTTTTCCTTTGCTTAGAGCACATGTCTAAGACTTCTTTGCTCAGACATCCTGTCCAAGACTTTGCCTTTGCTTAGATCACTTGTATAAGACTTCTTTGCTCAGACCTCCTGTCCAAGACTTTGCCTTTGCTTAGGAACATCATATTCAAAAGAAAATGGAACAAGGTGTATCCAATTCAGAATCAGAGACACAGAGTAATGATCTTAACAAAGATCTTAAGTACTTAAAGATTTCTTGGATATTCAGTATTTAGGAAACCTTAAGCCTTATTACATTTAATAACAGTAACAATGGGTTATGCATATACACAAGTGTTGTTCGTTGTTGATCTTTATTATTTCTTCAATCGGGTAAAGGTTTAGAACACCTCTATCCTCTTATGCATACCAGTCACTTCTTGTTTTTCTTGTTCACTCTTTTAGTATAACCTCCAACTTCTTAAATAGTAGATTTCTGGGAACTAGCCGTTGAAAGGATGAATGATTAGAAAGTACTTTGATCTCTTTTAAGGTACAAGAGGTGTTTGATAAAAGATACACTCACGATCTTGATCTATAATGTAACTTAATTAACCACAGAGTCTTCATAAGAATTTTGTACTTATAGAGTTGTTGTGAGAGGTTATCCATAAAGTATGTCAACACTTCTTGAGCATTGTGATTGTAGGCTTTAGCTGCATAACTGATTGGACATAGTGATACTCTTTCTTTGGTACGGATAATCATGAGCTTTGTCTCAAATTTTGAACGCATTATCATAATCTATTTATGATTTTGAGAGTAAAACTAATGAGGTGCTTCTTCAGATGCTGAGATAATCAGCATCAGAATCCATTCCAGAATATAGCTTGGCAATATGTTCCTTCACAATAGTCGTTCCTCCTCAATAGATCCTGAGTAAGTTTCTTTAAGCATTATGACCTGCATACATGAACACAAATTAAATAACACCATTGTTATTTCATCACTGTTGCTATCATCAAAACCTAAGTGGAAAATATCAAGAGCAAATCTTGTTCTAACATGATTTTCCTACCATATTCAAAGGGTGATTCCACTGAACTTAAATTATAGAAAAGAAAAACATATTTTTAACTCATTGGTTTTGATAAAAGGGGTTTCTCAAGGTCTATATAATATCCCTTAAAAAGGTATTACTATAGAATTTGATGGTGTAGAGATAATTTATTTGAAAGTCTCTATCACCAGCTCAGAAGAAGATTATTGAATATCTTCAGAGGTAGTTTCATTCTTGTAGGTGCTCTATCTTACTTCTGAGTATGTCAACATCATTGATATGTATGATGCTCGGACTATGTTTGAATCCTTATGCTCATATTTGTGGGAGTCAGTTTTGAAGCTTGTCTAGTTACATTCCATCTGATCTTTCAAGCAAATTATGAGAAGATTGGTTTAGATTTAAACTTCAGGTCACAGTTATTCAAGAAGTTATACAACTTAAATTTATTATGGTCTGTTAGTTTGTCTTGCAAATATTTGAAGAAAAGAAATGAAATTAGATGATGAAAAGTTATCTAACATATCACTTTTCATAAAGCTTGGTTCTTTAGAGTGCCTGATGATAAGGAACTTATATTTCTTGTCAGAAGTACTTCTTAACCAGCTGAATGGGTTGTAATATCAGTTGATAGAAGAGTAACTTCAGAAGCTTCTGAAATACTTGTATTTCAACTTATTTCCCGAATCTAAAAGCAAGGAGAAACACTATCAGAACCTAATGCCAGTTAATCTTCACTGCATATTCTTTTGAAGATGACATTAGTGTAGGATTTAGATAAAAGAGTAATCTGGCTCTGCTAGTAATGACTGCTTCTGAAGAAGCATCTGAGTCCTGAAATAAAAATCAAGTATTTAAGAGAAAGAGATTATGCTAAATCTATCTTGCTTCAATATTTGATAATAAGGAGTATGGTCTTTAAGGTGATATCTTAAAGGACTTCATTACTCCTTGATTGAGGGTCATCATGGAATCTGTATTAAAAGACAATTCTTTGTGAAACCTTCAATTTTTCTTTGTGTTTTGCAGGAAATTTGATGATGATGCTTTAATTTGTTTTATGTCATTCTCTGATAGCTAACATCATCTAGTTCTTTGATTATCAAAGATCTCAAAGTCTTGAGTTAAGACAATGAAATTAATAATTCTGCTAAGAACAAGATCTTGTTCATATTATGGTTTATTCTATACTGATACTCTGGAATGAATCATGGTATTGATATCTGAATGTGGCATAAGGCGAAGGAAATCCTGTTTGAACATTTACGTATGGTCTCATAGAAATATGAGTGTCATGATTTAAATATATTTGTTGCAGATATCAAAGAAAGAAGAAGAGGCATCTTTCGTGGCATTTATAAAAGGTTGTTTACAAAATTTGATGGAAGAAAAGCCCACAACCCAGACTCAAGTTCTAGAGGTACTGAGTTTGGTGAGAGTAGTGGAGTCATTGGTTTAATATCCATTGAATCAGAATCCACTCAAAGCGGTGTTCAGACTCTGTGGTCAAGTCTGAATACTAATACAGGTCTGACCGAGAAAAATAACAAAAAAAATGGGTATGCTTGTTATTTTCTAGCTTATCTTTTGATCAAATAAGATATTTTTGTAGGTGTAAATATAAAGTTTATGTTAGATTTCTAGAGAAGCTCTTTTGAAAAGGGATCTTCAAAAATCTTTAAGAATAAACTCTGTTGTATTTATCTATACTGAATATTTCATTAAGCTAGATGATGATCATATTTATGGAAATAGTTTCCTCACTTTTTGTGATTTTACTGTTGTTTTTTAGATGTCAAAGAAAATAATTCAATATTCATCTATCACTCATGACTCTTGTTTCAAGAGGAAATGCTGGTTCTAAATAGAATCTTTGGGACTTATGACTGACAGAAGATATCTCTCCTTCTCAGTCTAGTCCTACTAGACTCTGATGGATGATGGCTTCTGAAAGTTGTCAAATTCTGAGATTCAGAAGAGGATTCTTTACTTCTGTTAAAGCAATTTAAGTAAAAGGTTTTTCAAACACTTTTAGAATACTTAATTTTCATAAAGGTGAAATTCATTTAGTGGATTCAAGAAATCTAATGGATAAGAATCTTTGGGTAATGATGTTTTCTTTTTGGATACTTATTGTCACTATCCCCTATTTTGTGAAACATCATTTTGTCCTTCTTATGCCAAGATTCTTATTCTTTTAGGAATCTTGTTCAATTATTTTTCTTTTTATTTTCTCTGTGGTTGTATGTTGATCAAACCAAATTTGAGATGAGTTTCATGGTCAATTCTTCTTTGAATCAACTAGTAGTCATCAATGAAAAGTTTGTGGATTTTGATGAGTTACTTAAGTTAGGCTTTAACTTCTGGAAGATTGTGCGTGAATAAGGATGGAATGGATGCTTTGAGATGCTCTGTGGTTTCACTTATCCAGATCTTGTCAAAAAGTTTTAGATTAATGCTTCCATTGTTGAGCTAAATTCTGAGTGTGCTATTTTCTCTAAAGTAATTGGTGTTTCTATAATAGTAACCTCTAAAGTGATTGTTAATGTGATCAGTTATGAGGAAATTGGAGAAATCCCACAAACTCTTGTTTGAGAACACTATCTTCCTACTTGACGTATCTTTGTAGATCCATCTAATACATTAGTGGTCTCAAATATTCGTCTTGATGTTGTTTCTTGTAATCAGATTCTGAATTCAAACTTACTTCCTAAGGATAAGGATTTAGACCTTGTAGACCCTATTAAAAAATATATGTTTTTACTTCTCAATTCAGACTTGCAGATTGATCTTCCTCAAGTTATGTTTCACTATTTGAAGAAAACTCTTTTTTCCTTTCACAAGGAAAATATTTTCTTCATTTCTTTTGAACTAGTTCTTTCAGAATTACTTGATCAGCAGGAAGTTATCATAAGTTCAGAGGCTGATTTGTCTAAAATCTGGAGAGACAAGTTTGAAGTTATCTATGAAAGATTTTGATGTTAGATTTCTACATAATTATGCCTTGTAATTGTTATAACCTTTGTATTAAGTTATCTTATTATTAATTCAAAGTTTGTTCATGTTGTTGGTCAGTTAACTGTTGATTATATTTATTTATGGTTGTTCAAAAGAATTAAAAGTAATGGGAGTGAGAAATTAATGTTTGCAACTTTTATCATTAATAAGATGGAAGATATTACAAATTATTTAGACATTCTAGTTTGTTGGATTGACCCTAAGGTATTCCTTAGGATCATCTGACATGTCCAGATTATCTAAGTAATTTTTTCATTCTTCCTTGGCAAACTCCAAAGCCTCATTTCTCAGTTGATTTTTGCGTCTGGACCCAGAAGATCTTCTTCTTCTGTGTGTCTTCACAAAGGATGTTGAAGAGGTGAGAGCTTCTGAAGTCATATGCTTGCTAGTAGTGTGCTACCTATCACAACGGTACTTTAAACAACCATTGTGATACTTTGAACGCATAACATTTAACAACAATTGTGATATATACACTAATTTTATTATAAATTATGTGGAATGTTTATTTAGCTAATACTCAATAAACATATAATCTTTCAGTCTGATATATAACATTATAATATTACAAATTAAGTTATATTAGAAGAACAAGTTACACATTCAATTCTAGACAAAAGTTCTTCAACTCCTTATCAGCATTTTGCTCTTTAACGGTTAAAATTTTGTCTAATGCTCCTAGTTCTTCAACCTCCCTTTACTTAACCTCTAGTTAATTTTTCAAAATATTATTTACTTTGCAAACAAAATTAGAGGTGGAGAAAGGGGCGGTTGAATAACTACACGCATTAAATAAAGTTCTAATGGTTAAAGAACGAAATGCAGATAACTGGCTGAAAAATTCTTGTCTAGAATTGAACGTGTAACTTGTTTTTTAACATAACTTTATATATAATATTATAATTTTCTAATAATATGAAAAGTTATATATTCGGTTAGGGGTTGGAAAAACACTCAAACCACATAAAATATAATGAAATCATCTTTTAAACAAACATTAACAACAACATTCATCAATAACATACCTTAAACAACATACATGATACAACAAACAACTTTTATTAAAAACAACAAAATCATAAACACATAACATAAAATAAATACAAAATACAACTTTAATTAATAACAACAACAACACCATATCATCTCATAAAATGTTCAAAAATTTACTTGTCCCATAATGGCATCCACAATGAAATGAGGATGAAACTGAAGTGAGAGCTACAAACTTGTGTTAATTTTGAATGGATGTCATTTTGGGTCTTTCACACAAGTTTGAAGCGCTCACTTTAGCTTCATCCTTGTTATTGAAACAAGCATCCCTACCTACAAATTAAAACAATTAGAAAGTTCAAATATTATGAAACAAGCTATTGAAATGTAAACAATAATACATAAACAGATTTTAAACCATAAACTATTATGAAGACAAACCTGTAAGGTAGCCATTTGCTAAGATTTGATACAAGAAAGGTAACCCTTTGAAGAAGGAGAGTTTGTTGCATAGGTTTGGGGTTTACATATGAGAGAGACGAGTGACAAAGATGTTAGGGTTTTGTTTTGACAGACGAGTGAATGAGATGTTAGAGTTTTGTTTTGAGAGAGACAAATGTTATATACTGAAGCGAAAGATAACTTCTCTTATATATAAATAAGAAACACCTTTCACCATGGTTGATAATACAAACCATGATGAAATGATTGCATCTTACACCACTGTTGATCATAAGAATTATGGTGATATACAAGGTCAAACTCATTATGTCATGATAAATGGGAAATTGTTGGTGTTGAGATTCGAACCCTTTCACTCCAGGTACATTTCACTATGGTTGTTAACTATGACCATAGTGAAATTTCTTTTAGTAAATACCAAAAAAAGCACTCAAAAAAGAGTTAGTACCATGGTTAATAGGAAGGTCGTTGTAAAATAGGTGTTACGAAAAGTCTATTTTGTAATAATGTGACATACTTGTTAAGGATTTTGCAGAGATATTTGGCAGAGATGACGGTGATGGTCATTTGTACACTAGGACGTGTAGAGTAGCTCCCACTAATTCTCACTGCTAGAGGATTGAAGAAACTCATAAACAACATACTCCCTGTTGTAGAACATGTAGAGTTTTCTACTCTAGAGGTGAAAATGAGGAGGCAGAAGCTGATGTGGCCGATTATGTTTAGCCAAAGGCACACGCGGAGGTGCTTGATCAAGTTGATATAGGTGACATCATGATGGTCCTGTAACAGTGAGTTTCCCTGGAGTGCCATCTGACCATGCATTGCTAATAGGGGGTGTGGATCACGCTGTCTTCATATTTTGGAAGAAAGAGGCATAACTACTTTAATTTTAGTTGATTTTATGTATTAGTGATTAATTGAAAGTAACTTATGTTTTGATTGTTACAGGGTCAATCCCATTGAAGGTAACTCATGGTCTAAAGGTGAAGAAATTTACGACACTGCAGATGTCGGAGGAGTTTAATACACTGATAGATGGTGTTGGCCTGCTACCGTTGGTGGATTGTTCGCTCACTGTAACACCCTTTTCTACCCCGCAAATATAAAGGCAAATCAATC
Source organism: Lathyrus sativus (assembly GCA_963859935.3). NCBI lineage: Eukaryota > Viridiplantae > Streptophyta > Magnoliopsida > Fabales > Fabaceae > Lathyrus > Lathyrus sativus. Next base: position 21,379 of record CAWUDS030003318.1, read on the forward strand.
ATATTTATCAGAGTAAAATATTGAACGCAATAAAATCATCTCAAAAGGGCGCACATTTCTCAATATTTCAAATATAGTCAATGCTCCGTAAATAACGGGTTTTCTCAAAATTTATCAAAAATATTACTTAAAAGGTAGCGAAACTCAAAAAGGTAATAATCCAAAGTTTTCCTTGCGGCAAGGAAATCAACATAACAAAAACATCAATAAAATAAGGTTTGACTCAAAGACCCCAAACCGATGTTACACTATCAGAGCAAGACTCTCTAAGTCAACCACAATGGCCAACGACCCAAAAATTCAAAAGTCCTCGACGACATCCACGACTAAACCTGGTCATCTACATGTTACCCACGTGGAGGCAACATTCAAACGGGCAGGGTGAGTAAAACGATTCATAATAATCAATATAGGAATCAATATATAAAATAGTGTCATTTTCATATTCAACATCATCGTAATCAGCAAGGAACATCAAAGGCCACAACATTATAAATTACATCAAAATGTCACATAAATGCAAATGCAACAAGACTCATACATGTGATACCAATCAACAAAATTCGATGGACACTGGGCCATCAACCCTCCATGGATCCACAACAGTAGGATCGATTCTACTCGAGAATCGAAGCACAACAAAACACCTCACATCCGTATAATGAGACTGAAGCCACAAAAATCAAGGTCCTAAACCGAAGTCCGAATGCATATGAATGCATGACGCACGCGTCAATTTCATTCTCATAATAAACTCATTAGGTGCATCATCATTCATCAAAATCATCATAATAATCATGTCATCATATAATCACCAAAACTCATGGAAATCAACATCATAAATCATCACCATTACTCATAGGAATCATCATACAATCATGTAATAATCACATGGGACTCATAGTCATACTTATAGTAATTCATCAAAGAAATCACAGCATCAAAACATCAAGACATCACTGCACAAGATCAGAATTCGCAAAACTCTGTTACGTTCGCTAGCAAGTTCTTCGTGCGAATCTGAGGCGAATGTTCGTCGTGCGAAGCATTCTTTATTGTGCGAACTCACGATTACAGCAAATCGCTGTTACACACCAGCACCAAAACCAGTCCAAAAACCTCTACGATTTCCTTCCCCAATGCCCCAAAAACATCCCTAAATCATTCCTAAGGTATTACGGCGATATAGGCACAAGATGTACGACTTATTAGGCCAATCCCGTATCATATTTACGCCTCCAATTCCCATAATTTCCTTACAACTACACCACGAACATTAGAGTTCTCACTATCCAATTACCCTACAGGGTTGAAACCTCAACAACAGATTTTAGCCACGAATGCCTACTTACCCTCAAACCTAAATCGACCTCAAACCTATCAGACCATTAGTTCAAATCCCTATACGGTTAAAACCTCAACAATAGATTCTTGGCCACGAAGGCCTAATTTCCTTTAGTCTCAAATCAGCCTCAAACCCCTTAAACCCTTAAATCAGCTTTAAATACATTGAATCACATATTGAAAACAATGAAGGCAACACTCCCCATACCTTAATTGCTGACTCTAAGCCTTTCTCCTTGATTCTCGGAAACCTTGCGAAGCTTTTACCTCAATCCTCTTCCTCAGAGCTCTGGCCTCTATTTCTTCCCATTTCACGGTCTAACAAGAATGAATTCTAATTTCCTCAAAATTCCTTTTTGTTAAACCTAACTTTGGGCCTTAAAATTGGGCTTTCCAACTTCACCCTCACTAACTCCTCCTCAGATGTCCATTTTGCCCTTAATTCACTTATATTTATTTAAATTAATAAAAATACCAATATATTCATATTATATACTATTATTTAAATAAATACTCAAAATCTATAATTCCCAATATTCACACCAATCACCGAAAATCACCAAAAATGCAAATATTCATATTTAAATAAATTAAATAAATATTCCAAGAATTTGGGGTGTTACAACTCTCCCCCACTTAAAAGAATTTTCACCCTCGAAAATTACCTCAAGGAAACAGAGTCGAATACGACTTGCTCATCTGATCCTCACGCTCCCAAGTTATACTTCCTCTAGCTGGTCCTCCCCAAACGACCTTTACAAAGGGAATCTCTTTACCTCGTAGTTGTTTTACTTCTCGTTCATCAATCTGAACTGGCAATGCCCAACAGTCAAATTATCTCTAACTTGTACATCATCCATCTGAATCACATGTGACAGATCTGGAATGTACTTCCTCAACTGAGACACATGAAACACATCATGCAAATTCGCAAGCGACGGTGGTAAAGCAATCTGATATGCTACTTCTCTCACCCTCTACGAAATCTGATACGGACCAACAAAATGCGGTGTGAGCTTTCTGGACATTAAAGCTCGGCCAACACCAGTTACCAGGGTAACTCTAAAAAATACGTGATCTCCTTCATGGAACTCAAGTGCTTTCCTTCTCTTATCATGGTAACTCTTCTGAAAACTCTGCGACACTTTCATCATTTCTTGGATCATCTTGATCTTTTCAGTCGTTTCTTGCATAATCTCAGGTTCGGGTACAACACTCTCGCCTGATATACCAATACAAAGAAGTCTTACATCTCCTGCCATACAATGCTTCATACGGTGTCATTCCAATACTAGAATGGTAACTCTTGTTGTAGGTAAACTCAATCAACAACAAATGACTATCCCAAGATCCACCTTGATCCAACATACAAGCTCTCAGCAAATCCTCTAAAGACTGGATAGTTCTCTCTGTATGTTTGTCGCTACTCGAAAAATGCATCGTGCAACGACGGGGAGGCGAAAAAGATAGACAGAAGAGTCGCCACCGAACTTTATTTATCCCATGAGGGGAAAGGAAAATATCGAGAAAACCTTAGGAAAGAAATGGATAAGACGGTCTCGCAACCATGAACGGGTTCGGAAGCCGGTTATGCGAGGGGAAGGTATTAGCACCCCTCGCATCCATCGTACTCGATGGGAACCTTTTGTTTGTCGATGTGTGAATTTATTTTCTTAAACATTATGCTATAAGAAGTGTTCCACAGGGTAAAAGAAGGGTTAGAAACAGGAAAGTTAGGAGGAAAGAGAGAACAGGGAAAAAGAGAAAGAACAGACTCGGTAGGACTTTGCAGTCCTATGCCTACGTATTCTCAATAGATGTGAGAAAGTCAGAGTCGACGTAGTTTGGGGAACTACAGATATGGGGGGAATATGCTCGACAAGGATTGTGGCCCCTGTGCCTACGTATCTTTACTTGAACGAAGTAAAGAATCAGAGCAGCCGTAGTTCGCCCTACGGTGTGCGGGGAAGTCTTGGTAGACGCTGCTATCGTGCGCATTCTAGCAGTTAGGTGTATTGCTGCTCGCTCGTTGGAGACTTAGGCATTACCTGTTTGCGGTAGAACGGACGTAGCGTGCCTTTCTGGGAAAGGGTGAAAAAAGAAAAAAAGGGTGCTCGCTAGGATCATTGCAATCCTATGCCTACGTATTCCCATTATGCATGAGAAATCAGAGCAACGTAGTTCGTGCCTACGGTGCGGATAACCGGTGTGTTTTGGGATGATGTTATCGTGCGCATTCTAGCAGCTTAGGTGTTTTGCTGCTCGCTCGTTTGGAGACTTATGCGTACCTGTTTGCGGTCGAACGGACGTAACATATCCTTTGGGAGACTGGTTTTCGCCATGCGAGGCAAGGTGTCACGTTTGATTGGTTGAATTGTTTTTTAGGGGAGAGATAGGTCCTCGGATAGTAACCCCTACGGGTAGTACCCAATTCTTTATCTCAAAGTTTTTGTTATAAAAGGGTGTGGCGAATGAGGCGTCTTCGTATTGAAAGACGAGCGTCAAAACCACCCTCACTACAGTGGGCATCCCTGCGCTCGGAGAAGAAGAGGTCTACACCCAATCCTCTCTCTTTAATTCAACGCAAAGAGAACTTCATTCTCTTATTAAAGATGTTTTTGGTTTTGAATGGTAAGTGCTTTGCGACAGAGAACCCTACGGTAAACGTCAGCACTCGGGATAGGAGAAGGCCTACGCTTACCACTCCACGACCATTCAAGTTTTTGTTGTGAAAATAATTTCAAATGCACTCGGTGCGGGACCGAGGTTTTTAGGTGACAAGGGTTGCGGGATGAAGTTGTGAAAGTGAGATGGTGGATAAAGGCGTGTCTTCGTATCGAAAGACGAGTATCGAGACCACCCTCACTACAGTGGGCATCCCAACACTCGGAGAAGAAAAAGTCTACACCCAATCTTCTCTCTTTAATTCGATACAAAGAGAAATCAATTTATTATGGTTTGAAAATGGACTCGGTATGAGACCGAGGTTTTAGGAGAGATGGTATGGAAACGTCTTTGCATTGAAAGACGAGTGTCTAAACCACCCACACTACAGTGAGCATCTCGACACTCGGAGAGGAAGAGGTCTACATCCAATCCTCTCTTTTTAATCCAATACAAAGAGAATTATTATTTTGAAGATGGTTTGACAATGTTTTCGGAGATACACTCGGTACGGGACCGAGGTTTTATGAGGATAAGCGTTGAAAAGAAATGGTCTCAGATCCAACGTCATTTATCAATAATTTGACTTAATAACAGATTACGGAGGTCTCGTCATCGACCAAAGAAGTGAAATGAAAATAAAGTCGAAAATGAATCGAAAATGGAAAAACGAAAGAGAGTGGTCTCAGATCCTTCATTTCTCATCAATAATTTGACAGAGAATCGAAGGTGGTCTCGTCATCGACCTGAACGAGGGAAATGAGATGAAAAGCCCAATAATAAATGAGAAATAAATCTATCTCTAAAAATATAAAATGAACTTCTAGATAAAAAACTCCAAAATACATAATATATAATGTACATTCAAATATAAAGTAAATAAATAATATATATACAAAAAACAATTTTTCTAAAATTTTAAAAAATAAGAACAGGGGGGGTTATGAACATGAAAGGGGGTGAGAACATGAACAGGCAATAGTAACACGGGCTTAAAGCCCAAGATCCATAGCAGAAAAAGAAGACACAATAGAGAGAGAGGTATAGAAAACGGGATGCAGTAGGGATCAAACAGTGGGATTTTTGGAGCCCAAGCCACCCAAAACAATCTCATCAATTATCATCAGCAACCTCCATCATTAAAAACAAAGAAAACAAACACGGTCAATGTTTCAAATGTACGAAATCCAAAGTTCCAAAAGGAGCGGTAAATCACCACAAAATGATGAAGATGGAGCGATTGGTTCCAACGTTTGCCTCAAAATTTCTCAACTCCACCTTCCTCACGGTCAAGTTATGTACTGCCTTGATTTCATTTCAGAATGGGTTTCCGTCTCCCTCTTTCTTCTATATTCAATCTGTTTATATTATGGGTTCTCAAAATGGAAGATGCGTTTTGATAGAGGTTGGTTGTTTTGATTTTGTGGTTCGTTCTGGTGTGATTTGGTGGGTTTGTTGAGCGGATGGTTTAATGGGGGTTTGAGGTCATTGAAGGCTAACGGTGAGTTCTGAAGGTTAGGGAGGAAATTTCTGGGAAACGGTTGAAGGTTATGTTGATGGGTTGAAGTTTTTGAACGAGATGGAGGCGGAAAAACTTTGATGGTTAGAGTTCAGAAGTTGAGGGTTCTGTTGGAGAGTTTGTTGTTGAGGTTTGAGATTTCGTATGGATGGCGGTGAGATATGAAGATGGTGAGTGAAATTGAAGATTTGGGTGGTTTGAAGTTCATATGTTGAAGTTTGAGTTGGAATTGAGTACTGAGTAGTGTTGCTGAGTTACGGTTGTTACGAGAAGGGTTCGAAGAATGAATCGGTTTTGGGTTAGTGAAGCAACAAAGGTTTGATGGAAGGATTATCGGTAATTTTCGGAAGTTGTTGTCGAGATTGTGTGATAGCTTTGAAGGAGAGATGGTTGTGATGATTGTTGGATGGTAGTATTTTTCCATTTGATTGGAGTGCCCTACTAACGTGACTCCGTATCGTACAAAGAGCACAAAACCCGGCAATATGACACGAACTTTGATGATTGCCACTTTGCAGATAAGCAGCTAAAGGCTCAACATACATCAAATACTGCAAAACCGAATTGAGAAAACAAGTGTTTCCAAGATTATGCAGTCTAGATCCAGTTCTGTGAGAGGTAATTCTGAAGTTGAACTCAAGATCCAAACCATGCTCAGGGAATTCAGAGTTGTTTTATTCTGTTGTGAGAAACATCAACGGTTGGAAGGGATAAAAAAGGGAGTCTTTGCTACTTTCGTTTTGAGCGGTGTGATATGGTGTTATCATCTGAAGTTGAAGGGGGTTAGATTATTATTGAAGGGAGTTGAAGTGTGTTTAGGTTTGATGAGTCTGGATTTGAAATGGTGAACTCTAGAAGATGAAATTGGTGAGGACAGAAATTTGAAAAGGAAAGGTTTTTGAGGATCGAAGTTGTTGGGAAGGTTGAAGAAGAGGATTCGAGCTGATTGAGATTTTGTATGAGTAATGAAAGGTTTGTGTGCTGATGGTTTATTAGTGGTGATGTTTAGATGAATGTTTGGAACTTGGTTATGGAGGTTAAAAGGGTTATCAAAGATGGTGAAGGAAGGGAATGGTGAAGTTTATGAGAGGAAAACTTGAAGTGTGGTTTCTTTTTTTGTGATTGCTGCAAGAATGATGTTTTTTTAGCCAATAGGAGAAAAATGGTCATGCTTCATAGTGAAGCAGAGGTATCTTTTTGTTCTCTACATTTTTCTTTAAAACTCTTTTTCATTTCCCTCCTGCTGGGGTATTTTCATAGCAGTATCTTTTTGCAGGATTGTGTTGGGCATATTTGAGGTAGTGTTTTGCAGCAGGTTCTGTCTGGTTGTGGCAGATCTTGTCTGGTGTGGGTTTGAGTTTGTGGGCTATTGTGTGTAGCAGGTTGGTTTGGCAGCTGATAATAGGGAGCAGAGTTGTTACTTGGTAGGGGAATGGTTGGCAGCTGGAATTACGAATGTGGGGGATAGTTTGTGTTTACCCTTCACTCTTTTTTTTTTGTCTTTTTTTCAGTCTGTTATGACTATCTTGGTTGTTGTGTTATGCTGGTACGGTTTGTCTCGCAGTTGCATGATGATTTTTTTGTTGTGTAGGTTTTGTGAATGTTTTCTCCGTGCAGGTCATCATGAAGAGGCGCATCTACTTAATATTTTGTTGAGGTAACTCACGTATGTACGCACGACATATGATTCACTCAGTTGGGATATGCTTTTGTGGTCAAAAAGTGTGGTACGGGGATGGCTAGTGTGGTATGCGTCTGTGGCTTGAAATATCACAGGTGGCTGCAACCAAAAAGCGTTTGGAGATTACAATTGTGTTGCATGGCATTTAGTGAGAAGTATTGACTTGAGATGTGTTAGCTTGGATCGGTTTCAACGAAAGTTTAGTAACCTGGGCTTTGTAATTAACAAACGATGAAGTATATGTTGTGGAGTCTATGCTGTGAACAATGGCTTATGGACTATATCTTCACAAAGACAAAAAAATTTTGTAGATTTTTTTTGTGTAATGTATGCTAAATGTATGGAATTTTGAAATTATAAATGGGCCTTGGTTGGCTATTCATGCCCTTGAATTTAGACTCCAAAAAGTCTCATGAACCAAATTCCACCATTTTGGACTCTCACTTAGGAAAGAGGTCTTAAAATCAATCACGAATCAATTTTGTGCCTTTGATTGAATTAAAACCTATTCTGCTGATGAATCAAATGAACTTTATCACTTGAATCCAATGAGCATGAATATGCCTTAATTGAAAAGAACAAAACTCCATGTAATTCTCCACTATAAAGCATTTGAATTCAACACAGCCAAATAACTTAATTCATACACAAATGACTTGAAGTGGTACATGTACCTCGATCGGATCCTCAGACACACCTACGAGACCAGTCTTAAACCCTGGCCTTGAGTACACCTTTATCAGATCAACATTAGGAACCACCAGATAAACATCCATCAGTACAGATCACACACCAGACTAAACACTTTGAATTTGATCTCGCACAAACTTGGACAACAAGCAGAAGCCACATATTCTTTCTGAATAATAGTTAGTGGATATATGTATAAATGAATACTATAAAAGTAGGAAAAATTTGGGGTATGACAGATGCCCCTATCTAATTGGCTTAGATCGAGTAAGATGAATCGCTGCAGCGTTCGTTTTTCAAGATAGAAGTCAATTAGATACAAAGAAGACTCTGAATTTGTCCAAAAAGAAAGTAAATGCTTGGGAATGAAATACTGGATACCTTGCAACGATCGCTAACCCCAAAAGGATGTTAACAGAGAAAACTTGTCACCAAAAGGACGACAAGCCTATCACCAAAAGGATGATAATACACTCACACACACTGCTCTGAAATCAAAAGAAAGTAGGGATCCACTACCAAAAGGATAGCGGAAAACACGCTAGTCATGACACCAAAAGGATGCCAGACCCATCACCAAAAAGATGATGGAGCGAAATGAGATCAGCCCTAACACCAAAAGGATGTAGGGAGTCCATTACCAAAAGGATAATGGAAAACATGCTAGTCATGACACCAAAAGGATGCCAGACCCATCACCAAAAGGATGATGGAGCGAAACAAGATCAACCCTAACACCAAAAGGATGAAGGGGGATAAGCTTCTCTGAAGAGATTGCCACTTATCGTTGATGAAGGATAAGCTTCTCCCGAGAGATTGCCACTTATCATTGATGAAGGATAAGCTTCTCCCGAGAGATTGCCACTTATCGCTGATGAAGGATAAGCTTCTCCCGAGAGATTGCCACTTATCGCTGAAGACGGATAAGCTTCTCCCAAGAGATTGCCACTTATCACTGAAGAAAGATAAGCTTCTCTGAAGAGATTGCCACTTATCGCTGAAGATGGATAAGCTTCTCCCAAGAGATGGCCACTTATCGTTGATGAAGGATAAGCTTCTCTGAAGAGATTACCACTTATCGCCGAAGACGGATAATCAAGTCTGCTGGAGACAAAGCACTGGGGATCGCCCATGACTTTACTGAAGATGCCCTTGTATGGGCCGAATGTTGATTTGAAGATCTGATTAACCACAGGGTTGAAATACGTCACGCGATACACCCATGGTCTTAAAAATATGCCCCTGACTGGGCTGAATTTTGCTTTGATATTTTTGAATCTCGTGAGAGAAACCCACAGTCTTGCAAGAGATGTCCCTGACAGGGATGATGGTTACTTTGAAGCTCTTGAAAGTTGCACAACTTCGCGGGGAACGCCCACGGTCTTGCGGAAGAATGCCCCTGACTGGGTTGATTATGATCTTGAAAATCTTTGAGATTTGATCTTGGACCTAAACTCGCATATGCGAATGCTTAATGGTAATGATGTTCCATAAATGGAAATGCAAATGCAAATGCTAATGCGCGGAGATGCAAGAGATGAGGAAGTATGATATGATTCTGGATATGCATATGATGCAAGATGCTTATGAAGTCGAATGTGATGCGTATGATGCCTATGATTGTAGATGGGTGATGAAAATGCAGGTGATAACGTGGCGGACTTTTGGTGGTTGCCAATGTAAATTGGACTTTAGGTTGTAAGTACCATATGAGGGCTAGTATTCGGAGGGTAGACCAGATGGGACTGGTTGGCGAAAGCTTAAGCTGTCAATGGAGGACTGATTTTGTGGTTTGCCAGATGGGAGCTGGACTTTGGGATGAGGTTTACCAGACAAGAACTGGTGGCAAAAGGTTAAGTTGTCAGACGAGAACTGACTTCTAGGTTTGGTGTCAGACGGGAACTGACTTTGTGGTGAGGTTTACCAGGCGAGAACTGGTTAAACGGAAGGTGACCAGATGGGACTGGTTTGAAGGTTTAAAGGTTTGACCAGATGGGACTGGTATTTAGGCTTGCCAGACAAGAACTGGACTTTGGAGGTTTTGGTATGTTTTGATAGGTGACAGGTTTAGGCTGTGGGATGAAGGATCCAATGACAGCAAGGCCTTCAGACGGTTAAGGTTATTAGGTGAGATGACAGTATGATTCCTCGACACTTGTTTTGAACTCAACAGTTGCTGATGATGATGAACTTGCTAGAGTAATTTGCCATGAGACGACCTCGAGATGGCTTGCCCCAGAGTTTGTACCACGAAAGGATTTATCATTGTTTAACCAATTCTTGGTGTAATTGGCTTCAATATACTCTTTGGAGTAGCTTGCTCTTGAAAGAGCGTTGAAGCGACTTAACTTATCCTGATTGAACATTGGAGGGATCTATCCTCAAGTCAAAGAAACTCTGGGTGGCCTGCCCCTGATTGGTATAATTCACTTTTAATCAACCGCTTCTTGAATGATTTGCCCCATAATCAACTGACGTTTAGGGATTTGCCTTAAGTTGGCTGATTCCACATTTTTGATGCCAATGCCCCAGTTCCACAGGACTACAAAGCATGCTCGATTCTGATCCAGACTGTTGAAATGGTCAAGTCCTGCTTGATTACTTCTTGTTGGAATTTCCTTGATGCCAACTACTGACTTGCAATTTGAAATTGTTTGTTCACGAATGGTAATCTTAATGCGAAGTTCATGCAAGTTTTGAAAGAAATGTCTTTTACTAAGTGTCGTGACAGTGAGACGAATGGACCGTTAGTCCAAACGTTGTGCTAATTCGATTATAGCAAGAATATTGACACCAATACTGATGATTAGCAAATATGTAAGGAGTCAGGTTACGCAACCTTGCGATAGTATGCTTTCAGATTAAATCTTGCCTCAATTAAGTCTTTTGAGGGTTGTAGCGTGGTCTGGCTCACGGTTATAGAAATAAAGGATATTAGGCTCAAAGTTAATTTGTACCCACCCCTTCTTCTTGATGACTTCCAGTCCTACGTTCAGTTAATTCTACACCTATTTGACGGTGTAAGCTTGATGGTTTCAAGGTTTGCTTGAAATGGCAGCCACCTTATTTTGCTTTTTGAAGGATGTCAGTGACCCTTTGGGGTGACTACTGAATGTTATTTTGTTTTTGGTTGAGGGTTTGAGGACCTCTTCTGATTTATATTTTGATCCCTAACTTTTGCATGGACTGACTTTGCTTGTCAGATCCATCGGGATAGCCTTGATTTTTGCCTAAGTCCCCTTTTGAGGTGTTTGACTTAGCAGGCTTTTGATATTTTTTGATTTTGTTGGCGAATTGTGACTGTCATGTCATGAGACATTGATGAACAACCATCATGTCTTTGGATTTTGCTTTATGATTTGAGTGCGTAGTTGGATTAACTGAACACTACCCTGCCCCAAGTTGAGTGTAAGGGTTTAAATATCCGAAGGAAACTGCTACTTCTAGGCTCGAAGTGGTTGACTAGGGATTAACTCCTTATATCTCCGGTGTTTAGGGGAGTTGAAACAATGCCTGTACATCATTGACGAGATTCTGTCTGAAAGCATACGATTTTGCAATTATGGGTATTTCGTTTTCGTCATCCTCCCTCCAATATTTGCTAAAACAACAGTGATAAAGTGGAGTGGATAAAAAGGTGTATGTGTCTGTGCTTGTGATAAGTGGAAAAATGAGCGAATGCGACATAATTGATTCGGAAAATGCATAATCACTTCATTAATATTACCATTCAAAACAATAATGTTTAAACACAAGTAGCAATTAACAGGAAATAAACTACAAGATGCAAATGGTAAAAGCGCTCAAGGACTGCCAATGTTGAGGGAATCTGCTTATCTGGACCACTGGCCTCTGGAGATGACCCTTGGAATCTTCGAGCTTTAGACACCTGAGAGGTTGACATGGACAACCGAACTCCCTTCTGGAAAAGATATATATCCTTTGTCAATCAGCTGCTGCACTTTGGCTTGGAAGGCTTTGCATTCTTCAGTCGCATGCCCCATGGATCCGCCATGATATCCACACTGAGCATTGGGATTGTACCCAGAAGGGTAAGGTTCTGGAACAGGCTTAAGATTTTTAGGCTCTACCAATGAATTTTGAATCAGATGTGGGAGTAGTTGACTGTGCGACATAGGGACTGAATGAAGAGGAGCATTCCTTCTTTCCAAGTTGTTGTTGGGCCTATTCTGATCGCGGCGCTGATTCGGATGACCTCGGCCATGGGCTTGTTGATTTACATGAGGAGCGACCCGTGGCTTATGGGATGAAGCTTTAGGCATGGCCGATTGTCCATGAGGATAACATGGCACTGGTAATGATGCCTGTTGAGTAGACGAGGGACTATAGAGTTTTGTTGGTACATCGTGAGAATACTCAACGTTTGCTATGAGTGCGCTGGTTTCATCCTTCTCTTCCTCATGGAAATCATCGAAAGATTCAATCTCACTGGCCTGGCTGCCTGATGCGTCCTGGATTTGTCCACTTTTGAGGTAACTTTCAAGGCGCTCTCCTACAATCATAAGGTCAGAGAGGCTTGATGGCGTACAACCAGCCATTCTTTCAAAATAAGAGCCCTGCAAACTGTTGATAAACATGTCAATCAGCTCCTTGTCCGAGAGTGGTGGTTGTACTCTTGCTGCGAATTCTCTCCACCGCTGTGCATATCCCTTAAAAGGTTCGTTTTCATTCTGAGATAGGCTTTGCAACTGCATGCGGGTGGGAGGAGTGTCTAGATTGAACTGATAAAACTTTAGAAAAGCGCTGGCTAAATCTCTCCATGATTGGATATGACTTCTTTCTAAGTCTGTGTACCAACTTAATGATGCCCCACTCAGACTTTCTTGAAAATAGTGGATCATCAGCTTATCGTCATGAGTGTAGGGGGTCATTTTTCGACAGTACATCACCAAATGATGCCTCGGGCAACTAAAGCCTGTGTACTTCTCGAAGTTGGGTATCTTGAATCTTGGAGGAATCACCAAGTCTAGCACTAGACACATATCAGCAGCATCGAGTCTGGGCATGTCAGACACTCTTATAGCTTGAATTGTCTCCTCAAGGGCACGAAGCTTTTCTTCCATGGGATCATTCGTTGGCATCCTCTGGGGTCAAGTAGGAACGTTTACTTGCGGAAGATCATACAGTGGATTATTCGTCACAGTAAATCCTTGTGGGGGATCAACATTCTGGCGGTCATTCTCTGACATAGCTATCTCAGCTTGCTTCGTTTTGACTTGGCTTCTCAAAGCTTCTACGTTCCTCTTTCTTCAAACTCTTTGTAGCTGTCACAAGTTTGACATGAGTGTCGGGAAATCAACTGCAGGTTATGGACAGAGGACGGGTAAGCTCGGAATCTTGGTCAGGGAAGAAAATGCAAAATGATGCAGATATGCTTATGCAAATGCAATGCAATGAGTGCACACGAGAACAGATCCACAACAACGATTAAAGTCACAGATCCTGCAAGACAACAACAGAAGGTATCTCTCCCCTCGGGTGGGCAATCTACTGGTTTAATAAGAGGGTATCCCAAAGGCCTTTAAACAAAGTCCCATGCACTAACCCTCAAAAGTTTTCCATCAGAACGACTACTCGTAAGACGGTATTCCCTTCAAAAGATGAACACAGAGTTATGTTTTAGGAACCTTCGGAATAAGGTTCTACAAAAGGTCCTCAGAGTCACGGACTCCCAAGTTGGAAATAAGAACGCCATTACGACTACACGTAAGACATAATCATCCCAACGGGGTCTCATCTGAGTGGTGGAATTCGATCCAACTCAACGAGTCCTAAGTCTCGCAAATCAGAAAGAATTCACCTCCTAACTTAGTGTATACTCGAAAGCTCGGGTATGAAGCTTTATTCTCACAAACCAATCCCAAATAAACCCAATAGGTTAGCAAGAACACAACATAATAAATAATGAAAGCAAACAAATCATACACGCGACAAGCAAACTAGGTCTGACTTGCTAGAATTCCCCAGCAGAGTCGGCAGCTGTCGCTACTCGAAAAATGCATCGTGCAACGCCGGGGAGGCAAAAAAGATAGACAGAAGAGTCGCCACCGAACTTTATTTATCCCATGAGGGGAAAGGAAAATATTGAGAAAACCTTAGGAAAGAAATGGATAAGACGGTCTCGCAACCATGAACGGGTTCGGAAGCCGGTTATGCGAGGGGAAGGTATTAGCACCCCTCGCATCCATCGTACTCGATGGGAACCTTTTGTTTGTCGATGTGTGAATTTATTTGCTTAAACATTATGCTATAAGAAGTGTTCCACAGGGTAAAAGAAGGGTTAGAAACAGGAAAGTTAGGAGGAAAGAGAGAACAGGGAAAAAGAGAAAGAACAGACTCGGTAGGACTTTGCAGTCCTATGCCTACGTATTCTCAATAGATGTGAGAAAGTCAGAGTCGACGTAGTTCGGGGAACTACAGATATGGGGGGAATATGCTCGGCAAGGATTGTGGCCCTTGTGCCTACGTATCTTTACTTGAACGAAGTAAAGAATCAGAGCAGCCGTAGTTCGGCCTACGGTGTGCGGGGAAGTCTTGGTAGACGCTGCTATCGTGCGCATTCTAGCAGTTAGGTGTATTGCTGCTCGCTCGTTGGAGACTTAGGCGTTACCTGTTTGCGGTAGAACGGACGTAGCGTGCCTTTCTGGGAAAGGGTGAAAAAAGAAAAAAAGGGTGCTCGCTAGGATCATTGCAATCCTATGCCTACGTATTCCCATTATGCATGAGAAATCAGAGCAACGTAGTTCGTGCCTACGGTGCGGATAACCGGTGTGTTTTGGGATGATGTTATCGTGCGCATTCTAGCAGTTTAGGTGTTTTGCTGCTCGCTCGTTTGGAGACTTATGCGTACCTGTTTGCGGTCGAACGAACGTAACATATCCTTTGGGAGACTGGTTTTCGCCATGCGAGGCAAGGTGTCACATTTGATTGGTTGAATTGTTTTTTAGGGGCGAGATAGGTCCTCGGATAGTAACCCCTACGGGTAGTACCCAATTCTTTATCTCAAAGTTTTTGTTATAAAAGGGTGTGGCGAACGAGGCGTCTTCGTATTGAAAGACGAGCGTCGAAACCACCCTCACTACAGTGGGCATCCCTACGCTCGGAGAAGAAGAGGTCTACACCCAATCCTCTCTCTTTAATTCAACGCAAAGAGAACTTCATTCTCTTATTAAAGATGTTTTTGGTTTTGAATGGTAAGTGCTTTGCGACAGAGAACCCTACGGTAAACGTCAGCACTCGGGATAGGAGAAGGCCTACGCTTACCACTCCACGACCATTCAAGTTTTTGTTGTGAAAATAATTTCAAATGCACTCGGTGCGGGACCGAGGTTTTTAGGTGACAAGGGTTGCGGGATGAAGTTGTGAAAGTGAGATGGTGGATAAAGGCGTGTCATCGTATCGAAAGACGAGTATCGAGACCACCCTCACTACAGTGGGCATCCCAACACTCGGAGAAGAAAAAGTCTACACCCAATCTTCTCTCTTTAATTCGATACAAAGAGAAATCAATTTATTATGGTTTGAAAATGGACTCGGTATGAGACCGAGGTTTTAGGAGAGATGGTATGGAAACGTCTTTGCATTGAAAGACGAGTGTCTAAACCACCCACACTACAGTGAGCATCTCGACACTCGGAGAGGAAGAGGTCTACACCCAATCCTCTCTTTTTAATCCAATACAAAGAGAATTATTATTTTGAAGATGGTTTGACAATGTTTTCGGAGATACACTCGGTACGGGACCGAGGTTTTATGAGGATAAGCGTTGAAAAGAAATGGTCTCAGATCCAACGTCATTTATCAATAATTTGACTTAATAACGGATTACGGAGGTCTCGTCATCGACCAAAGAAGTGAAATGAAAATAAAGTCGAAAATGAATCGAAAATGGAAAAACGAAAGAGAGTGGTCTCAGATCCTTCATTTCTCATCAATAATTTGACAGAGAATCGAAGGTGGTCTCGTCATCGACCTGAACGAGGGAAATGAGATGAAAAGCCCAATAATAAATGAGAAATAAATCTATCTCTAAAAATATAAAATGAACTTCTAGATAAAAAACTCCAAAATACATAATATATAATGTACATTCAAATATAAAGTAAATAAATAATATATATACAAAAAACAATTTTTCTAAAATTTTAAAAAATAAGAACAGGGGGGGTTATGAACATGAAAGGGGGTGAGAACATGAACAGGCAATAGTAACACGGGCTTAAAGCCCAAGATCCATAGCAGAAAAAGAAGACACAATAGAGAGAGGGGTACAGAAAACGGGATGCAGTAGGGATCAAACGGTGGGATTTTTGGAGCCCAAGCCACCCAAAACAATCTCATCAATTATCATCAGCAACCTCCATCATTAAAAACAAAGAAAACAAACACGGTCAATGTTTCAAATGTACGAAATCCAAAGTTCCAAAAGGAGCAGTAAATCACCACAAAATGATGAAGATGGAGCGATTGGTTCCAACGTTTGCCTCAAAATTTCTCAACTCCACCTTCCTCACGGTCAAGTTATGTACTGCCTTGATTTCATTTCAGAATGGGTTTCCGTCTCCCTCTTTCTTCTATATTCGATCTGTTTATATTGTGGGTTCTCAAAATGGAAGATGCGTTTTGATAGAGGTTGGTTGTTTTGATTTTGTGGTTCGTTCTGGTGTGATTTGGTGGGTTTGTTGAGCGGATGGTTTAATGGGGGGTTTGAGGTCATTGAAGGCTAACGGTGAGTTCTGAAGGTTAGGGAGGAAATTTCTGGGAAACGGTTGAAGGTTATGTTGATGGGTTGAAGTTTTTGAACGAGATGGAGGCGGAAAAACTTTGATGGTTAGAGTTCAGAAGTTGAGGGTTCTGTTGGAGAGTTTGTTGTTGAGGTTTGAGATTTCGTATGGATGGCGGTGAGATATGAAGATGGTGAGTGAAATTGAAGATTTGGGTGGTTTGAAGTTCATGTGTTGAAGTTTGAGTTGGAATTGAGTACTGAGTAGTGTTGCTGAGTTACGGTTGTTACGAGAAGGGTTCGAAGAATGAATCGGTTTTGGGTTAGTGAAGCAACAAAGGTTTGATGGAAGGATTATCGGTAATTTTCGGAAGTTGTTGTCGAGATTGTGTGATAGCTTTGAAGGAGAGATGGTTGTGATGATTGTTGGATGATAGTATTTTTCCATTTGATTGGAGTGCCCTACTAACGTGACTCCGTATCGTACAAAGAGCACAAAACCCGACAATGTGACACGAACTTTGATGATTGCCACTTTGCAGATAAGCAGCTAAAGGCTCAACATACATCAAATACTGCAAAACCGAATTGAGAAAACAAGTGTTTCCAAGATTATGCAGTCTAGATCCTGTTCTGTGAGAGGTAATTCTGAAGCTGAACTCAAGATCCAAACCATGCTCAGGGAATTCAGAGTTGTTTTATTCTGTTGTGAGAAACATCAACGGTTGGAAGGGATAAAAAAGGGAGTCTTTGCTACTTTCGTTTTGAGCGGTGTGATATGGTGTTATCATCTGAAGTTGAAGGGGGTTAGATTATTATTGAAGGGAGTTGAAGTGTGTTTAGGTTTGATGAGTCTGGATTTGAAATGGTGAACTCTAGAAGATGAAATTGGTGAGGACAGAAATTTGAAAAGGAATTGTTTTTGAGGATCGAAGTTGTTGGGAAGGTTGAAGAAGAGGATTCGAGCTGATTGAGATTTTGTATGAGTAATGAAAGGTTTGTGTGCTGATGGTTTATCAGTGGTGATGTTTAGATGAATGTTTGGAACTTGGTTATGGAGGTTAAAAGGGTTATCAAAGATGGTGAAGGAAGGGAATGGTGAAGTTTATGAGAGGAAAACTTGAAGTGTGGTTTCTTTTTTTGTGATTGCTGCAAGAATGATGTTTTTGTAGCCAGTAGGAGAAAAATGGTCATGCTTCATAGTGAAGCAGAGGTATCTTTTTGTTCTCTACATTTTTCTTTAAAACTCTTTTTCATTTCCCTCCTGCTGGGGTATTTTCATAGCAGTATCTTTTTGCAGGATTGTGTTGGGCATATTTGAGGTAGTGTTTTGCAGCAGGTTCTGTCTGGTTGTGGCAGATCTTGTCTGGTGTGGGTTTGAGTTTGTGGGCTATTGTGTGTAGCAGGTTGGTTTGGCAGCTGATAATAGGGAGCAGAGTTGTTGCTTGGTAGGGGAATGGTTGGCAGCTGGAATTACGAATGTGGGGGATAGTTTGTGTTTACCCTTCACTCTTTTTTTTGTCTTTTTTTCAGTCTGTTATGACTATCTTGGTTGTTGTGTTATGCTGGTACGGTTTGTCTCGCAGCTGCATGATGATTTTTTTGTTGTGTAGGTTTTGTGAATGTTTTCTCCGTGCAGGTCATCATGAAGAGGCGCATCTACTTAATATTTTGTTGAGGTAACTCACGTATGTACGCACGACATATGATTCACTCAGTTGGGATATGCTTTTGTGGTCAAAAAGTGTGGTACGGGGATGGCTAGTGTGGTATGCGTCTGTGGCTTGAAATATCACAGGTGGCTGCAACCAAAAAGCGTTTGGAGATTACAATTGTGTTGCATGGCATTTAGTGAGAAGTATTGACTTGAGATGTGTTAGCTTGGATCGGTTTCAACGAAAGTTTAGTAACCTGGGCTTTGTAATTAACAAACGATGAAGTATATGTTGTGGAGTCTATGCTGTGAACAATGGCTTATGGACTATATCTTCACAAAGACAAAAAAATTTTGTAGATTTTTTTTGTGTAATGTATGCTAAATGTATGGAATTTTGAAATTATAAATGGGCCTTGGTTGGCTATTCATGCCCTTGAATTTAGACTCCAAAAAGTCTCATGAACCAAATTCCACCATTTTGGATTCTCACTTAGGAAAGAGGTCTTAAAATCAATCACGAATCAATTTTGTGCCTTTGATTGAATTAAAACCTATTCTGCTGATGAATCAAATGAACTTTATCACTTGAATCTAATGAGCATGAATATGCCTTAATTGAAAAGAACAAAACTCCATGTAATTCTCCACCATAAAGCATTTGAATTCAACACATCCAAATAACTTAATTCATACACAAATGACTTGAAGTGGTACATGTACCTCGATCAGATCCTCAGACACACCTACGAGACCAGTCTTAAACCCTGGCCTTGAGTACACCTTTATCAGATCAACATTAGGAACCACCAGATAAACATCCATCAGTACAGATCACACACCAGACTAAACACTTTGAATTTGATCTCGCACAAACTTGGACAACAAGCAGAAGCCACATATTCTTTCTGAATAATAGTTAGTGGATATATGTATAAATGAATACTATAAAAGTAGGACAAATTTGGGGTATGACAATGTCCATCCGTCTGCGGATGATAAGCAGAACTCAACCTCAGGTTAGTACCCAAAGCTGTCTGCAAGCTCTCCCAAAACCTCGATGTAAATCTCAGATCTCTATCAGACACAATACTTGAAGGAATACCATGCAGTTTCACAATCTCATCAATATATAACTCGTCCAGTTTCTGCAACGAATAAGTGATCCTTATCGGTATAAAATGAGCCGATTTGGTAAATCTATCGACAATCACGAAAATTGAATCATATCCCTTCAAAGCCTTCGGTAAACCCGACACAAAATCCATGGGAATACTATCCCACTTCCACTCTGAAATATTCAACGGTTACATCAGACCCAACGGTCTTTGATGTTCAATCTTCAACTGTTGACAAGTCAAACAAGAATACACAAACTCTGCAACTTCCTTCTTCATCCTTGGCCACCAAAACAATTTCTTCAAGTCTTGGTACATCTTTGTGGCACCCGGATGAATACTTAACCCACTTCTGTGACCTTCCTCAAGAATACTCTTCTTAATTTCTGGCACATCTGGAACACACACTCTATCTCTGAACCTCATCACACCATTCTCATCGACCCAAAAATCACCCTCGTTACCTTGGTTGATTAACGTGAGACGATCCACCGAACTCAAATCAGATTTTTGACCTTCTCTGATTTCTTGAAGAATACCACTAGTCAACTTTAGCATACCCAACTTCACACTGTTAGGAGTCTCTTCACACACTAAACTCATGCTACCATCTTTCTTCCTCACCAACAACACAGGAGCATCCCACGAAGAAACACTCGATCGAATAAACTTCTTCTCAAGCAGCTCTTCCAACTGTTTCTTCAATTCTCTTAACTCAGATGCAGACATCTGATAAGA
Organism: Lathyrus sativus; assembly: GCA_963859935.3. NCBI lineage: Eukaryota > Viridiplantae > Streptophyta > Magnoliopsida > Fabales > Fabaceae > Lathyrus > Lathyrus sativus. Next base: position 41,530 of record CAWUDS030003318.1, read on the forward strand.
AGCCATCGACACAGGACTAGTGCCTGTATCACATGAACAATAAACTATACCTCACGCTCAGGAGGTAAGTCACTCACGTCATCTGGAAACACTTCTGGAAATCTCTAAACAACTGGTAGCTCCACGCTCGCTGCTTCATAATCAACTTGAAGTGATGAAAACAATGCAAACATCTGAGCCTCATCTTCTAAAAGTCTAGTGTGTGAAGAGACTCCTAACAGTGTGAAGTTGGGTATGCTAAAGTTGACTAGTGGTATTCTTCAAGAAATCAGAGAAGGTCAAAAATCTGATTTGAGTTCGGTGGATCGTCCTTTCTTCCTCACCAATGATAACGCGAAATTATATATATAAAATGACATGTGTTTTAACTAATATTTGACTGGTTTCACTCCGAATTCGGGGCATTCCATGCTATTTGTCTAAGTATTATGCAGGTATTCGAAGAACATGTCCAAGCAAAGCAATATGAAGAAAAGGAGCAAAAACAGGTGAAAAACAGATGAAAAACCAAGAGAAAAACAGCAGAAACGAGTTTTACTGATGTGACGACCGTCACATGGCTGTTACGCTCGTCATGCGTGTGACGACCATCACACCTCCATGACGACCGTCATGCACACAGAACGTGCAGAATGAAGTCACGTGCAAAAATTCCCCCTCAAAGACCAAAAGTATGGCCACTAACTCCTACTTTTCTGCCTCAAACCCACTTCCTGAAGGAATAACCATTAGATACTCTCTCTATATAAAAGGAAGAGGTTGGGACCTGAAAAAGGGAGCCGCATTCAAGACAACGAAGTGCTGCCAATTTATCTTCAGAGCAACCTTACCATTCTTATATTCTTATTTGTTTCTCTTTTCCTTCTCTGTATTCTTTGGTATTTTGTACTTTCCATTTTCTTGTACGATCAATTGGCACAAAGACCAGAATCCTGCCAACACTGTGGAGGATCTGCCCAAAAGCCAATTGGAATATTTCCAGGTTTTCATTTTAATCGTAATTGCAATTTTCATTATGATGTATGTTCTTAATTACTGCTTTTATTTATGTATTATCATTTCTATTTCCGTGTCTAGCTAAATTACCGTAATCGATATGTAATAATAATTCGGACGGGATTTGATAATAATTGGCGTAATCTTTCTCTTTTCAAAACTCAGTTATGGTTTTAGTTTTTAATCAAAAATTCTAAATAAACCTTTGTCACGACAGTGAGAAGCTATTTACGGTGGTTTTGCCACGACAGTGGGAAACCATATTAAGGTACGAACCAACAAGCGACAGCTGCGGTTAAGACCGGATAGTAAAAACTAGGCATTCGATTTAAAAACAGCGAAAGCGCTTTAAAAAGGATTAGAACTTAGAGATTTTCAAAAAGTAACTTTAACCCTAAATGGGATAGCGACAGCATACGTTCCGCCTTAGAGTTGCGACTAGCGTCAACAACCATCGTGAGACAAAAGTCTTTAGATCACTATTTTCTTCTTAAACTAAGTTTGAAAACACTTAATACGCCAGTAAATTGTCAAATCCTCGAAGAACAAAGTTATTGCATATCGATTCATAAATTCATATCTTAACTAAAAGCTTTAGTTCCCTTTAGTGTACGCATCTATTCTGCCATTATTCAACTTGAAACCAAACCGACCTAGCTAAACACCGTAACACCCGATAATACTAAATTGATTACGAGTCCCTGTGGGATCTATATCTATTATTACTACGCGATAGATTGTGCACTTGCAGTTAGATTTGTTAGACATAGAAAGTCGCGATCAAGTTTTTGGCGTCGTTGTCGGGGACCCGTATAGTCAATAGTGTAATCCTTTGTTACACAGTATAGACTAGGTTAACAATTCTCTCTCCCTCTACTCGTTCTTCGATTGTATGCCAAGTACTCGCTCACAAGGCAAAATCTTACAACCTACAATCGCTGAACTAGAGCGCTTCTTACATCTTAGAAGGCGCATCGTCGAATATCAACGAAGACACAACATTCCTGATCTTCTAGCTCATCCTCCTGTTGAAGAAGCAAAGATGGCTGAAGGACCTCAGAACAAACCGCTGAAGGCATACGCCACACCCTCTCAGATGGAGCCTCGAAGTAGCATAGCTGCCCCAGCTATCAATCGAACCGATTTCGAACTAAAACCGTCATTGCTGTCAGCTATACAACAAAATCAATTCTCAGGAAATGCAACTGAGGATCCAAATGAACACTTAATGAAGTTTGTGCAATACGCAGACACAGTGAAAGCAAATGGAGTAACTCCAGACGCAATAAGACTTTGCCTTTTCCCTTTCTCTCTTAGAGATAGAGCGTGGACATGGTTACAATCCTTACCATCCAACTCCGTTACGACGTGGGAACAGTTGAAGAACGTTTTCTTAGCAAGATACTTTCCGCCAAGCAAAACTTCTATGCTTAGAGCCCAAATCAACGGATTTCGACAAAAAGATACTGAATCTCTCTACGAAGCATGGGAAAGGTTCAAAGATATAATGAGAACATGTCCTCACCACGGTTTAGAAGACTGGGTGACGATCCATACTTTCTATAATGGGATTCTGTACAACACCAGATTAATGGTAGACGCCGCCGCGGGCGGTGCACTTATGGATAAGCCATACGACGAAGCCTATCAACTAATCGAAAACATGTCTCAGAACCACTGCCAATGGGGAGGTGAACGCATTCCAGCAGAGAAACCCGCAGTGAAAGGTGGGATGTACTAGATCAGCAGCCTTGAAAAGTTCAACGCTAAAGTAGATGCTCTAGCACAGAAAATCGACAGTCTGACCGTTAACCCCACTGCAATCGTCGCTGCTGTAACTCCAAACTGCGAGTTATGCGGAATCGCCACTCATAATGCGCCTGAGTGCCCATTGCTGGCCGGAATCCCACCAGACCAAGTAAACTACGCTCAAGGAAATCCTTACGCAAATACTTACAACCCAGGAAGGAGGAACCACCCAAACGTTTCCTACAAGAACGATAATGCCTTGCAAGCACCAGGTGCTCCGCCAGGATATCAGAAACCAGCCGCTGCTGCCCAGACTGCCCCTAGGAAATCAAACCTCGAATTGATGATGGAAAAATTCATAGCTACTCAAGCTCAAACAAACAAAGAATTCCTAAATCAAAATATACACACTAGCGAGCAAATTAAACAGCTGACCGGAAAAGTAGACGCTTTAGCCACCCACAATAAAATGCTCGAAACGCAGATATCACAAGTGGCTCAACAACAAGCCTCTGCAGCTACCCCAGCTGGAACATTTCCAGGACAGCCCGAACCTAATCCGAAAGGTCACGCAAACGCTGTTATATTAAGAAGTGGAAAAGAATTGGAAGGCCCAACAGATCCTAGGAATGAAGATTTAGTAATGCAACAAAAATCCGATAAACCAACCGAGAAGGAGTCTGAAACAGAAAATAAGGAATGTGACGAGCAAAAAGCCGCCAAAGATGAAAACTCATACGTGCCTCCAGCGCCATATAAACCACCTATCCCTTATCCTCAAAGATTAATAAACTCCAAAACTTCAGGACAATTCAAGAAATTTGTTGAACTTCTGAAACAACTAAACATCACTATTCCTTTCACAGAAGCGATAACTCAAATGCCGTCATACGCTAAGTTTCTTAAAGAAATCTTATCTAATATAAGGAAAATAGAGGATAACGAGACAGTGACACTTACTGCCCAATGTAGCGCAATCATTCAAAACCACATGCCTCATAAACTAAAAGACCCAGGTAGTTTCTCCATACCCTGCGTCATAGGAAAGTTCGTAATAGACAAAGCTCTATGCGATCTAGGAGCCAGTATAAGCATCATGCCTTTATCTATATGCAAAAAGCTGAATATGGGAGAACTAAGACCAACTAAAATGTCCGTACAATTGGCTGACCGATCAGTCAAATACCCCGTCGGAATACTGGAAAACGTTCCAGTACGCATAGGACAATTCTATATCCCAACCGACTTCATAATCATGGACATCAAAGAGGACTCTGTTACCCCAATTATCCTAGGAAGACCGTTCCTAGCTACAGCCGGAGCTATTATAGACATAAAGAAAGGAAGGCTAACATTCGAAGTAGGAGAAGAAAAGATAGAGTTCATCCTTACTAAATTCTTGAAGGCACCAGCCATCGATGACACATGCTATATAGTAGATGTAATTGATGAATGCATACGAGAATTAGAAAAGGAGGAAACTACATATTCTGAAATCATGAAAATCCTGATCCCTGCTATTCATGAAGACGACAACTGGCGTGCACCATACAAAGATGATAGTCTGAGCGAGATCTTAGCACTCACTCCAAATCACATGCCAGGTCTGAAAAACCCAGCTTTAGAACTTAAAGAGCTACCCAAAACTCTCAGGTATGAATTCCTAGATACAGAATTCAAAAGACCAGTAATAGTAAATGCTCATTTAGGACAATCAGAAACTGAGCGATTATTAGAAGTCCTAAGGAGATACCCAACTGCGTTAGGCTATAATATAAGCGATCTAAAAAGCATAAGTCCCTCCATCTGTATGCACCGTATCATGCTGGAGGAAGACTGTAAAACTTCAAGAGAACATCAAAGAAGGATAAACCCAATCCTAAGCATTGTAGTCAAAGACGAGGTGAAAAAGCTACTAGACGCAGGAATCATATACCCGATCTCCGACAGCCAATGGGTCATCCCAATACACGTAGTACCCAAGAAAGGAGGCGTTACTGTAGTGAAGAATGCAAAAGGTGAATCGATAACCCAAAGAGATGTGACCGGAAACAGGATGTGTATCGACTACAGAAAACTGAACAAGGCAACTCGGAAAGATCACTTCCCTTTACCTTTCATAGACCAAATGTTGGAGAGACTAGCGAAACATTCGTACTTCTGCTATCTAGATGGTTACTCGGGATTCTTTCAAATCCCTATTCACCCCGATGACCAGGAAAAGACAACATTCACCTGTCCTTATGGTACTTTTGCCTACCGCCGAATGCCGTTCAGACTATGCAATGCTACAACAACCTTTCAAAGATGCATGATGGAAATCTTCGCAGACTTCATAGATGACATCATGGAAGTGTTCATGGATGACTTCTTTGTATGCGGACAAAGCTTCGAAAGCTGCCTGTCGAATTTAGAAATGGTACTCAAAAGATGCGCCAAAGTGAACCTTGTCCTTAATTGGGAAAAATGCCATTTCATGGTCCGACAAGGCATTGTTTTAGGACACGTCATCTCTGAAAAGGGGATCGAAGTTGACAAAGCTAAAATAGAGATCATAAAGGATCTCCAACCTCCGAAAACCGTACGAGAAATACGAAGCTTCTTAGGACACGCTGGATTCTACCAAAGATTCATAAAGAATTTCTCGAAAATCACAAAACCTCTTACAGGTTTGTTAATGAAAGATGTCGAGTTCATCTTCGACAAAGAATGCTTAGAGGCATTCGAAACTCTAAAGTTAGCACTTATCACCGCACCAATCATGCAACCCCCAGATTGGCAACTACCATTCGAAATCATGTGTGATGCGAGTGATTACGCCGTAGGCGCAGTTCTAGGACAAAGGAAAGACAAGAAGCTTCACGCTATCTACTACGCCAATAGAACATTGGACCCTGCCCAAATGAACTACGCCACAACAAAAAAGGAACTCTTAGCAGTCGTGTTCGCTCTTGACAAATTCTGTTCCTACTTGGTAGGAGCCAAAATAATCATATACACAGACCACGCTGCCATTAGGTACCTAATAAGCAAAAAGGACGCAAAACCCAGATTATTGAGATGGATCCTATTATTACAAGAGTTCGACTTAGAAACTAAAGATAAGAAGGGGACCAAAAACATAGTTGTAGATCACTTATCCCGTATAGAGGGCATAAAACAAGAACCAGTTCCTATCAACGAGGATTTCCCCTACGAACGTCTGATAGCTAAATTGGAAAGCGATATGTCTAACTCTACTTCGGAAGAACCGGAACTGGAAAAAGCCGTGGAAGCTGTCTATGCCCAAGCCACTTTGTCGTGGTTTGCCGACATCGTTAATTACCTGGCTGCAGGCGTGCTTCCACCGGACCTGGCTTATCAACAAAAGAAGAAATTCTTCCATGACTTAAAGCATTACTACTGGGACGAACCTCTACTCTTCAGACGAGGCGCCGACAACTTATACCGTCGTTGTGTCCCAGAGGAAGAAATAGAAGACATCATCACCCAATGTCATTCAGCACAATATGGTGGTCATGCTAGCACCTCAAAGACCTGCGCTAAAATTCTACAATCTGGCCTATTTTGGCCCAGTCTCTGGAAGGACGTCCATATCGCTGTACTAAAATGCGACCGATGCCAACGCACTGGCAACATCTCAAGACGCGATGAAATGCCTCAGAGAGGAATTTTGGAAGTAGAAATCTTTGACGTCTGGGGAACCGACTTCATGGGACCTTTCCCATCTTCTTTTGGAAATAAATATATACTCGTCGCTGTCGACTATGTATCGAAATGGATAGAGGCCGTTGCCGCTCCAACAAATGACACGCGAGTAGTCGTTAAACTCTTTAAAAACGTAATCTTTCCAAGATTCGGTGTGCCCAGGCTCGTCATTAGTGACGGTGGTTCGCATTTCATATCGCGAATCTTTGACAAACTCCTCTCCAAGTACGGAGTCAAACACCGCGTAGCCACACCGTATCATCCACAAACTAGTGGACAAGTGGTGGTTTCGAACAGGGAAATAAAGCAAATTTTAGAAAAGACTGTCGCAACCTCCCGAAAAGATTGGTCCTCAAAGCTGAACGAAGCTTTATGGGCTTATAGGACCGCCTTTAAGACACCGATAGACACCACACCATTCAAACTAGTCTACGGAAAATCATGCCACCTGCCGGTAGAGTTAGAGCATAAAGCCTTCTGGGCTATTAAGACACTAAACTTCAACTACATTGCGGCAGACGAAAAGCAAATCTTGAACCTTCATGAATTAGAAGAGCTAAGATTAGACGCGTACGAGAATGCACGCATCTACAAAGAAAGGACCAAGAAATGGCATGATAAACGTTCAATCCGGAAGCAATTCAGAGTGGGAGACATCGTGCTCCTATTCAACTCCAGATTGAAACTATTCCCTGGAAAACTAAAATCGAGATGGTCTAGACCTTTTGAGGTCACCAAAGTCCTTAAGAGTGGAGCTGTTGAAGTCAAGAATCAAATCAACACACCGTTTATAGTAAACAGACAGCGTTTGAAACATTATAATCAAAGTGAGCACAGCGACCACGGGAGCAATATGAAATTGCTCGAGATTCCCGAATAGCTATATCCAAGCTATCGTCAGGCTTCTGATGTTAAAGACAACGCTGATTGGGAGGCAACCCAAATTTTTTCCATATTTTCCTTCTAAACTTATTAAAACTATTCTTTTTGTTAAATTATGATTTCTATAAATTTCTATTACCTTATTTTCCAATATTTATATTTATTTTATATTTTTCTCTTTTATCACTCTTTATTTCTTAAAAATATGATCTGAGTGAATGTGATTTTTTCCAGGATTTTAAAAGTCATTCTACTTTTCTTCCATTTTATCCGACTAACGAGTATGGCCGACATCGACGTTACGACTGTTGTGTTTAGAGGACGAGCTCATCAGGCCAGATTCGAGGCACTGACTCAAAGAAACTTTGCTTCGACTCTATACTACAATACACCAACCATGGACAAGCTAGGAATCCAGGATAGCATTCAGTACTTATTTTACCAATTAGGCTGGGAGCAAACTGCTCTAAAGACCCAATTTGCTACCTTCTGCGAACTGACATTCGAATTCCTTAGCTCCCTAAGTTACTTACCTGAATATGGCTTTGGATCCACTAAAGAGTTAATAACCTTTAGAATGTTTGGAATAAACCAAACACACAACCGTGCCACGTTAGCTAACATCCTAGGCTTCCCTAGTGGACCTTTTGTGTTTACCGCCACTGAAGAGGATATTGATCTCGAATTAGACCAATTCTGGGGTTCCATCACCAGAAACTATCACCCAGAACCGAACGACATGCACAACAACGAGATACACAATCCGGCCTTCCGCTATTTCCATAGGATATTAGCCCATACCCTCTTTGGTAAGGAAGAAAACATTACAACAGTCTCAAAGGACAAGTTGTTCATCCTTTTCTGTGTTTCACAAGGCCACCTTGTAAATGTTGTCCCTTTTATGATGAGGGCATTTACACGCATCAATCAGGATCCACACTCACCCATTTTAATAGGAGGCCTAGTCACCATGATCGGCCATGAAATTGGCCTGAGGTATTACCTGAACAAAGTCGTTCGTTTCAGTAACCTCAGAGCAATGGACATCCAATTCTGCTTCAACAGACGCATTCTAGGTACCTTAGGACCAGGAGCCTACGAATACCTCATAGCTGATCAACCTGTCCACCTTTTCACATTGCTCAACCATGAGCTAACCAGTATCCCTAACAAAGACAATTGACTTTATAATTTGGACGAGCCTATGGGACCTCCATCACCTCACTCCACACCCCAGGCTTATATGTATGACAGTGATCAACTCTCAGAAGCACATGACTATTTGTACTACCAAGATTATGAGTCTGAAGTGGTGATCGATCCTGAGACCCCTCCTAACTACCATAATTTTCCTGACCCCACGCCTGAACAAAACACAGATAAGCTAGACACTGTTCTGAGAACTGTAGACGACCTCAAGCTGGAAGTAACCACTATCAAAGATGAATTAACGCAGCTTCATATGGATTTCGTTACCTTCATGGACTTGGTTAGCGACCAATTTAATGACGTTGTTCAGTAGGTCAACAATTTGAAGAAACCAACGGAGTGATATTTTAGTTTTCGCTTTAATTTAAGTTTACTGCATTTTACATTGTTTTATATTAGTTCATTTTGCAATTGTTTCCTCGTTTTGGATATTGTAGTACCTTAAACTCATTTTTCGATTTAATGCTATTTTCATTTCAGTATTTCCCTTAATTATGTTTCCTGTTAATTTTTATTTTGTCATTAGTCCATCATAAGTCAAAATACCATATTCTCCACTGTTAAAACACCCCACAAGCAAAATTCTGCAATTCTGCAGACTTTGTTGCTGTGGCGGTCGTCACATTCCCATGACGGTCGTCATGCGTGTTACGACCGTCACACATCCCTGACGGTCGTCATGCAGTAAAAACCCCAATTCTGTCTAAAACAGAGTTGCGCCCCTCTCCACTTCCTCTCCCCTAATTCCCCACTATCCCATTATTAAAACCCACTCAAAACCCTCTGAATCCCCCATAAAACCTCCACCATTTTCAACCTCCAATTCACCCTTATATATTACCCTCTGCATTCCATTGCCTCACCATTCTCTGAAACCCCATATTCTCAAACCTCTGCACTTCTATCACCAAAAATGGCCAGCCAAACCAGTGCAAACCTCGATTTGAGCAACATCACCTTCCGAGAAGGAGAGGCCGGAGAACGGAAGCAGACCAACTTCCTAGCATTCCATCAACGGTCGCTTCAAACGACCCGGTATGCTCACTTGGATTCTCTGAAGGAAATCAAGATTCTCGACGGCGTCACCTGGATGTTGCAGAGAGCCGGCATCTGGCATCTCTGCACCAATCCCCAACCCACCTATGAGCAACTCACTCTGGAGTTTCTCATCTCTTTCGCATACACAACATCTTCCGGCCATGCCAACCAACTTCACGGCGCTGCCTGATTTCGTCTGTTCGGCACTGAATATCAGGTCCCCCAGGACCGCATCGCCGTCATTCTACAGTTAACTCACAGCGACGATGCTCACCGCCGTATCTCCGATCAGTTCTACCAAGAGGCCTTCCCTCTCTGGAACTGACTGACTGGAACCACTCCAGACAGTTGGGACACGCTGAACGGCACTCATATCCACAACCCAGCTATCCGCTACTTCCACCGCGTGTTGAGCAACACAATATTCGCTCGTGACAGTAACCATAAGGTCAACTCGAAGGAGCTGTTTTTCCTCCGCTGCGTGTTCGCTTCAGAGCCGGTTAACGCTGCCCCGTTTCTCTTGGCTCACATCCAAGCCAATTGTAACCGCGGCTCTAAACCTTTCTATTTCAGTGGCATCATCACATCCATCGCCATAGGCCTCGGTCTTGGCGACCGCCTCCAGACACTCCGCCAGATGCCCCCGTATTCCTGGACACCGACCACTGCCGCGCCTCCCACCTCATCAAGGCCCGCCGTGATGAGAGATATCATCCTGTAGTGCGAGGCCGCACTATCCAGAGCATCATCATGCCTTCACGCACCCGGATGCATCCAGAGGATAGAGCCAACTGGCTCTTCGACACCACTGCCTTTGCTGCCCCAACACAGGATAATATCCAAGAGCCCAGGGACGAAGTTCAAGAGGAGCTAGACAGAGCCGACCAACCTGAGCCGTCACAAGCAGCTGCTGCCGCAGGCCTTTCCATGCGCCGCCGCCCCCGTCCTGCTACTGATGACACATCCGCGGCCCTTCTCCGCTGCATCAAGCAACAGAACCAGATAATGCTTATGATGGAGCAGCAGAACCGAAGGGCTGAGGAATTTGAAGCATGACAGAGAGAGCAAACCGACCAAATTCAGCAATCTTTGCAGATGATGCACGATATCCATTCCGGCATGGCCGATGAGATGGCACACCTCACTGTGCGAGTCGACGGCCTCCGTGATTACATATTCCACACCGGAGCTTTGAACCTCGCCGCCCGAGACCCCCCAGCCAGAGGTCGAGGACGAGGACGGGAATAGTAGTATTTTTCATTTTTGCCATTTTTGTTGTTTTTTTCTTTATTTCCTTTGTATTCCTCCCTTCCGCATTCTTTCAAATCAGTGAGGACACTGATTGAGATAGTGTGGGAGCGGATCGTTATTTCCCTTTTCATTTCCCTTTTCATGTTATTTCCTATTGTACTTTTTCTTTCGAATTCTTAATTTAAAGTAATTTTAATTTTCGGCAAATAAGCTCTTATATATATATATATATATATATATATATATATATATATATATATATATATATATATATATATATATATATATATATATATATATATATATATATATATATATATATATATATATATATATATATATATATATATATATATATATATATATATATATATATATATATCCGTTACGTGAACTCCCCGCGTTTCATATGACAATACAAAGAAATTCTTAAACCCCTTGCCTCAAAGCATCACGAGGACACGCCAAAGTTCAATCAAGTATGGAAATCCCGAGAAGAAAGTTCTAACAATTCCATTACCGTCCTGACACCTTAGACCTCCAGTTTATGCGAGTCCGTTTCACTACCTACACGTACCGAAGCTTCAAGCTCCTACTCAAATGTAGCCCCCAGTAGTTTATACAAGCAGTCAGCACCATCCTAAATGCTTCTAAGCAACGAAACCGATGCAAATAAGTGTGTGATCTCTAACTCAAAACGAAAAAAATCATGAAGAAGAAAAGCCATATAGCCTGAGTATAGAGACATGTTCCTTCTAAGTTAGGTGCTCCTCACCCGAGCATTTAGCCCAACGGTACAGAAAGTCTTTGGAAATCAATAGCATAAGCTTATGTGCAAAGAAGAATCGAAATAGAAAAGAGATCATAGCCACTAACAGGTTGACTTTCCATGAAAGTATATGGATATCGGGCTTAATGTGACTGCACCAGAACAAACCGGGTAAAACTTGCTGCAAGGAACTTGACGCCAAGTTGCAGTAGCATGATTGGAACTGGCTTGCATAAAAGGGAAGCCTTCGAAGACTTACAACTCAGTGTCACCACCGTATGTGTTTTGTTTCAATTTAAGTCTTGGCCTTCCTAACTTAACGATTTGAAAAACCTTTCGGAAAGGAGAAGCGTGCCGCGTGTTTGCCACATTTTTAACTTTTTCCAACTTTTACTTGAGGACAAGTAAAGATTCAAGTTTAGGGGAGTTTGATAACGCAAAATTATATATATAAAATGACATGTGTTTTAACTAATATTTGACTGGTTTCACTCTGAATTCGGGGCATTCCATGCTATTTGTCTAAGTATTATGCAGGTATTCGAAGAACATGTCCAAGCAAAGCAATATGAAGAAAAGGAGCAAAAACAGGTGAAAAACAGATGAAAAACCAAGAGAAAAACAACAGAAACGAGTTTTACTGATGTGATGACCGTCACATGGCCGTTACGCTCGTCATGCATGTGACGACCGTCACACCTCCATGACGACCGTCATGCACCCAGAACGTGCAGAATGAAGTCACGTGCAAAAATTCCCCATCAAAGACCAAAAGTATGGCCACTAACTCCTACTTTTCTGCCTCAAACCCACTTCCTGAAGGAATAACCATTAGATACTCTCTCTCTATAAAAGGAAGAGGTTGGGACCTGAAAAAGGGAGCCACATTCAAGACAACGAAGTGCTGCCAATTTATCTTCAGAGCAACCTTACCATTCTTATATTCTTATTTGCTTCTCTTTTCCTTCTCTGTATTCTTTGGTATTTTGTACTTTCCATTTTCTTGTACGATCAATTGGCACAAAGACCAGAATCCTGCCAACATTGTGGAGGATCTGCCCAAAAGCCAATTGGAATATTTCCAGGTTTTCATTTTAATCGTAATTGCGATTTTCATTATGATGTATGTTCTTAATTACTGCTTTTATTTATGTATTATCACTTCTTTTTCCATGTCTAGCTAAATTACCGTAATCGATATGTAATAATAATTCGGAAGGGATTTGATAATAATTGGCGTAATCTTTCTCTTTTCAAAACTCAGTTATGGTTTTAGTTTTTAATCAAAAATTCTAAATAAACCTTTGTCACGACAGTGAGAAGCTATTTACGGTGGTTTTGCCACGACAGTGGGAAACCATATTAAGGTACGAACCAACAAGCGACAGCTGCGGCTAAGACCGGATAGTAAAAACTAGGCATTCGATTTAAAAACAGCGAAAGCGCTTTAAAAAGGATTAGAACTTAGAGATTTTCAAAAGGTAACTTTAACCCCGAACGGGATAGCGACAACATACATTCCGCCTTAGAGTTGCGACTAGCGTCAACAACCATCGTGAGACAAAAGTCTTTAGATCACTATTTTCTTCTTAAACTAAGTTTGAAAACACTTAATACGCTAGTAAATTGTCGAATCCCCGAAGAACAAAATTATTGCATATCGATTCATAAATTCATATCTTAAGTAAAAGCTTTAGTTCCCTTTAGTGTACGCATCTATTCTGCCATTATTCAACTTGAAACCAAACCGACCTAGCTAAACACCGTAACACCCGATAATACTAGATTTATTACGAGTCCCTGTGGGATCGATATCTATTATTACTACGCGATAGACTGTGCACTTGCAGTTAGATTTGTTAGACATAGAAACTCGCGATCAAGTTTTTGGCGCCGTTGCCGGGGACCCGTATAGTCAATAGTGTAATCCTTTGTTACACAGTATAGACTAGGTTAACAATTCTCTCTCCCTCTACTTGTTCTTCGATTGTATGCCAAGTACTCGCTCACAAGGCAAAATCTTACAACCTACAATCTCCGAACTAGAGCGCTTCTTACATCTAAGAAGGCGCATCGTCGAATATCAACGAAGACACAACATTCCTGATCTTCTAGCTCATCCTCCTGTTGAAGAAGCAAAGATGGCTGAAGGACCTCAAAACAAACCGCTGAAGGCATACGCTACACCCTCTCAGATGGAGCCTCGAAGTAGCATAGCTGCCCCAGCTATCAATCGAACCGATTTCGAACTAAAACCGTCATTGCTGTCAGCTGTACAACAAAATCAATTCTCAGGAAATGCAACTGAGGATCCAAATGAACACTTAACGAAGTTTGTGCAATACGCAGACACAGTGAAAGCAAATGGAGTAACTCCAGACGCAATAAGACTTCGTCTTTTCCCTTTCTCTCTTAGAGATAGAGCGTGGACATGGTTACAATCCTTACCATCCAACTCCGTTACGACGTGGGAACAGTTGAAGAACATTTTCTTAGCAAGATACTTTCCGCCAAGCAAAACTGCTATGCTTAGAGCCCAAATCAACGGATTTCGATAAAAAGATACTGAATCTATCTACGAAGCATGGGAAAGGTTCAAAGATATGATGAGAACATGTCCTCACCACGGTTTAGATATGAATCTCTCCACAGTTGAAGCAAGTCGGAGCTTCATCTTTACAGTCAGTAATTCTATGACCTCTCTTGCCACAATGATGACATCTCAGCACCTTACAAACCTCAGCACGGTGACCTTGCTCGCCACACTTATAACACTTGCTTTGAGCAGTAGCCGCTCCCCCACTTGACTTTTTCCCATCTGAAGTCTTTTGCTTCCCTTTATCACCAGAAGTCACATATGGTCTCCATCTATACCGTCCTTTCTCTTTCTTCTCACTCAGCTGCTTGTAGTGAGTAGATCGAGCTCGGCTATCCTCATCATAAATTTTACTATTGTCCACCAGTTTCGCAAACTGACAAATCAGCTGGTACCCAATTCCCTGCTTAATCTCTGGTTTCAACTCATTCTCGAACTTGAGACACTTAGACATCTCTGCGTCAACACGATTTTAATACGGACAAAACTTCACCAAAACCTCAAACTTTGCCGCATACTCAGCCACATTCATATTCCCTTGCTTCATCTTAAGGAATTCCACCTCTTTCTTGCCCCGAACATCTTCAGGAAAATACTTCCTCAAAAATTCTTCCTTAAACACAGTCCAAGTTATTGCAATGCCAACACCTTCCAATCTCTGACTAGTGTTATCCCACCAGTCCTTAGCTTCTTCTGCTAGCATATGCGTACTGTAACACCCTTCTAACTCCACAGAATAAACATAAATAGATCAGAGTAATTATCATGCATTTCACAAAAGGGTGTCACATAACTTTTCAAAACATCATACAACACCTGTCATGCTCAATAATATAAAAATAACTTCCTGCTTTTCATACACCTTCACATTAACATGTAGCAGCGGATTTGCTTTAATCATGATAGACATAATAAAAGTCTCATGCTCATCTCATTTTTAATACTTAGGCTTAAAAGCCAATTCTTCATATAATTCAAAATAACAACAACAGAATAAGGTAGAGTACATAAAATATCTCTCCAAATATGAAATCAAAATATTCCCCGGTGTTACATAATCAGAGCATGACTCGACCCAAAATAAATAAAGACACAACTCAAGCTACTCCAACGGCTACCTCGTGCTAGAAGCAACTCTACTCCTCAGTACCTGAGCGATGTCGTATAAAACATCATTCCAACAGAAGGGTGAGAATTCACATAATTATTGAAATTATAAGATAATATATAATTTAAGGCATACAAACATAATCACTATTATTCTCACACTTCAAAAGTTTTATCAACACAATATTATTCAAGTAACCATACTATTCATAAGTATATACACACAACTCCATAATTCACCAATTTATCAGTTCCACATATCACACGTAATCTCATAACACATAAATATACATAATGAGACTCAATGCAAAACTCAATGCAAGACTCAATGCAACTCATGTCATGTGGTACCAACACTTGTTATTATTTTTCGGTTTTTACACTTAAACCGGGTCCGTTCCCTAGACCAATAACACACAAAAAGCCCATTCCCTAAGCTTTCAAACTCCGCTCTAGGTTTGGGACAAGTCACTAGCTCCCACGGAACTAACAAGCATTGCCTCTTGACATACATGATGCGTATGCAAATTCAACAACCATATGCAATTAAGACCACACACAAATCTTAATATCCACGCATATCTTCAATAATTCATCACACTTGAATTATCATACATTTGCATATACAAACCCATTTTCAAGAATCATGGCATTCTTACTTCAAACATTATGACCACAATTAGCAAGTAACCCACAAGTATCAATACAATTCAATCTCAATTCACAATTCTCACATCACCAATTAAATATTGAATAATTAATTTATCATCATTAATTAAAAATTTGATACTCGATAAAATAGTCAATATTAAAAATATTTCAATATTTTAAATAAAGATTCAATATTTTAAATAAGTAATCAATACTTTAAATAATTATTAATATTTTAAATAAATAACTAATATTTTAAATAAATATTTAATAATTAATAAACATTTAAATTCATAAATATAAATATATAAGCAACATTTATCATTGTTTATAATTATATTATTCTATCGCCACATGAATGAGTTTAGGTGAAGGAATCCCATTTCTCTTCCTTGCCTTATCTACTGTTCATAATATATAAAACATCATGCTTTTATTTTTGCTACAGTTGCACGGGAAATAGAAAGGGCACTTATAATTTGTTTTGGTTCAGCATAGCATTTAAACGTCGCATTAATTCCTATGATTGCTATACGCTACAGGATTTCATAATACACATAGTATAATTTCCATGGCCTAAGAAGGATTACAACCATTCAAGTCTATCGCTACAGCATTAATTAGGCCGCATTTCATTAGCAGGGGCGCTACAGTTTAAAATATAACATGACTTTCTGGTTCGCTATATGGCATATGAATTGGTAAGCTATTTCATTGCCATGTTCATAAAAATGGTGCTACATTATAATAACAGGAAAGGGGTACTTTCATTTCCTACCTGTTAATCCTATTAACTTTGCACTACAGGACCTAAAGAATTAAAAGAATCACATAGTTTATTCTTATATCCTTGCGCAACAGTAACAGAAGAGTTCACCGCATTTTGTATAGTTTTGTTTCTTCTGGTTCAACAAATATATATATATATATATATATATATATATATATATATATATATATATATATATATATATATATATATATATATATATATATATATATATATATATATATATATATATATATATATATATATATATATATATATATATATATATATATATATATATATATATATATATATATATATATATATATATATATATATATATATTTCGGTTTCAACGAATATACTCCAAATATTGAGTGAGTCTCTATACTAATACCAAATATCAATTTCAAACACCATTAGAATAACACAACTCAAAAATTATCTCTAAAACCTAATAATTTCCAATCTCATAAAATTTTGGGGATTTATCCTAAACACTTTCTACTACTCATTTATACACTATCATATAACCCAATAATCATACAAAAACTCACCCTTACCTTGAATTTGTTGAACTTTTGCTCTTTCTCTTGAGTTTCCACCTCTTCTTCTCCACTCCTCTCTTTGCCTCTTTTCTCCTTTCTATCTTTTCTTTCTTTCTATTCTCTTTTATCTCATTCTCTTATTTTATATAATTCTCACAATTTTAATTAACCTAGTAATTCCAATGGGCTTAATAACTCATGTCTATTCACACCCCCAAATAGGCCCAATCAATTAATCTAACAATTCTATATTATTCTACAAATTAGAATATATCATATAAGTTAAATAATAAAATTAAATCAATTATTTCGAATATGTCCAATAATTCAATTAATCCAAACAACTCAAATAAATCAAATAATTTATATAAATTCAATAAATCAACTAATTCAATTATATCAAATAAATCACATAAATTAGTTAATTCAATTAGGCCTAAAATCATATAATTAATCAATTAATTTAATTAATAAATAATTACTAAAAATTGGGGTGTTACACGTACCAAACTGCACCTGCCGAGTATCAGTGCACGCCATAACCCGGAAAATCTTCTCAATCACTTTCAGCCACTTCTGTGCACCATAATGATCATGAGTGCCCACAAAAGTTGGTGGATTGTTCCTCTGGAACTTCCCTAAAGCACGAAACTTATCTGGAGGTCCACCATTTTGGGCCATCACTTGGACAAACGATTCCAGCGCCTCCGCAATAGCACGATCATTTCTTCCATCCATCTGCAACCACCAACAGGGTCAGAAGAAAACAACTCATCCAATAGTGTTCTCACACTATTGACTGACAGGGGACTAACAACACAAAAACTTGGTCGGACGGACCGACCTGCTCTGATACCACTAATGTAACATCCTTTTCTACCTCGTAAATATAAAGGCAAATCAATCATATTTATCAGAGTAAAATATTGAACGCAATAAAATCATCTCGAAAGGGCGCACATTTCTCAATATTTAAAATATAGTCAATGCTCCGTAAACAACAGGTTTTCCCAAAATTATTCAAAAATATTACTCAAAAGGCAGCGGAAACTTGCACCACAAGGCAATCAACATAACAAAAACATCAATAAAATAAGGTTTGACTCAAAGACACCGATCTGATGTTACACTATCAGAGTAAGACCCTCTAAGTCAACCACAATGGTCAACGACCCAAAACTTCAAAAGTCTTCGACGACATCCACAACTAAACCTGGTCATCTGCATGTTACCCACGTGGAGGCAACATTCAAACAGGCAGGGTGAGTAAAATGATTCATAATAATCAATATAGGAATCAATATATAAAATGGTGTCATTTTCATATTCAACATCATCGTAATCATCAAGGAACATCAAAGGCCACAACATTATAAATTTCATCAAAGTGTCACATAAATGCAAATGCAACAAGACTCATGCATGTGGTACCAATCAACAAAATTCGATGGACACTAGACCATCAACCCTTCATAGATCTACAACAGTAGGATCGATTCTACTCGAGAACCAGAGCACAACAAAATACCTCACATCCGCACAATGGGACTGAAGCCACAAAAATCAAGGTCCTGAACCGAAGTCCGGATGCATATGAATGCATGATGCACACGCCAATATCATCCTCATAATAAACTCATTAGGTGCATCATCATTCATCAAAATCATCATAATAATCATGTCATCATATAATCATCAAAACTCATGGAAATCAACATCATAAATCATCACCATTACTCATAGGAATCAGCATACAATCGTGTAATAATCACATGGGAATCATAGTCATACTCATGGTAATTCATCAAAGAAATCACAACATCAAAACATCAAGACATCACTGCATAAGATCAGAATTCGCAAAACTCTGCTACGTTCGTTAGCAAGTTCGTTGTGCGAATATGGGGCGAATGTTCGCCGTGCAAACTCACAATTACAGCAAATCGTTGTTACGCACCAGCACCAAAACCAGTCCAAAAACCTCTACGTTTTCCTTCCCCAATGCCCCAAAACATCCCTAAAACATTCCTAAGGTATTACAGCGATATAGGCACAAGATCTACAAATTATTAGGTCAATCCCGTATCATATTTACGCCTCAAATTCCCATAATTTCCTTACAACTACACCATAATCATTAGAGTTTTCACTATCCAATTATCCTACAAGGTTGAAACCTCAACAATAGATTTTGGCCACAAAGGCCTACTTTCTCTCAAACCCAAATCGACCTCAAACCTATCAGACCATCAGTTCAAATCCCTATACGGTTAAAACCTCAACAATAGATTCTTGGCCACGAAGGCCTAATTTCCTTTGCTCTCAAATCAGCGTCAAACCCCTTAAACCGTTAAATCAGCTTTAAATATATTGAATCACATATTGAAAACAATGAAGGTAACACTCTTCATACCTTAATTGCCGACTCTAAGCCCTTCTCCTTGATTCTCAGAAATCTTGCGAAGCTTTTGCCTCAATCCTCTTCCTCAGGACTCTGGCCTCTATTTCTTCCCTTTTCACGGTCTAACAAGAATGAATTCTAATTTCCTCAAAATTCCTTTTTGTTAAACCTAACTTTGTGCCTTAAAATTGGGCTTTCCAACTTCACCCTCACTAACTTTTCCTCAGATGTCCATTTTGCCCTTAATTCACTTATATTTATTTAAATTAATAAAAATACCAATATATTCATATTATATACTATTATTTAAATAAATACTCAAAATCCATAATTCCCAATATTCAGACCAATCACCGAAAATCACGAAAAATGCAAATATTCATATTTAAATAAATTAAATAAATATTCCAAGAATTTGGCGTGTTACACTCACGATGCTTGAAACTCCAATTTTATCTACTTTTGTTGATGGATGACATAATAATACATAACGTTTTATCTTCCATTTGGAGAGATAACAATTACTATGGACGATGTCACCATCATATTCTATCTCCCACTTGTAGGTAACTTTTTCATCCTTATGTTGATGAGATTTGAGCTTGTAACCATGAGTAAAAAGACATACATGGGGAGATTGATACGTCATTGGTGGAGCATTCTAAGTATCAGACGACAACCAGAGTGTACATGTTGCATCTTGTTGGATGCACTATTTTGGCAGATAGGTTGCATGTTTGCATTAATGCGAGGTATATAATTCTGCTCGTTGATCTTGGATTTCATAATTGGGCATGGGGTGTGTTGATGTGACACTACTCTATCATGCCCTTGGATAGAGGACTACATTAGAGATGAGGCACTTTGCCGACTACATAAGTCTATTTCAAGTATAAATATTTATTATGTTTTTTTACGTATTTATTATGTTTATTTTGTATGTTTAATTTTTCATGATAAAATTATATGTTTTACTACAATGTTTGATATACGAGCATTTTCTGCCCAACCACAACCACTTAACACATATTTCAACCGAAAGGGGCACTAAAATTTTCTATCATAAGTAACTTTTGATTTTACTTTGTCTTGTAATTTCATCCACAATCACAACTAAGATTCAATTTTTGTGTTCGTGCCTCTTTACCCATTTGTTGTATCATAATGAATGGTACCCATAATAATATCATATTATCTCCTAATACATTGTGCCTGTGATAACAATTCTGTGAGGGATGGAAATAATTTTCAATTAAGACTTAAAATAAAAGTACTCATAGATTTCATACAGGAGGGAAGATCGACACTTAGGCTAACAGATGTTCTAGTGTACATGTGGGTAGGAGGAAAACATGTATGTGTAAACTTGACTAGGATTTCTCCACTAGTGGGATTGAGGGCTGAAGATTTTACTCTATAAATTACTTTTAATATATTAATAAAGTTAATTTTGTGAAAGTCTAATGTCTTATGACATTCTTATATATCAGCTCATATGGACTTGAATAAAAAAAAGAGTATCCGAGATTGTATATCAGCTCATATGTACTTGAATAAAAAAATAAAAACTAAAAGTATAAAAGGAGTTATATACTATTCTGTTCATACATGTCCATCGTCATTTTTAATGCTATATGAACATCAAATTGGTCGAAAGACGACATGTTACTATGTATTTGGTACAACAGACACATTAATATGTACCAGTATTTGGTATAGTAGCATGTATTTGGTTTTTGAAGCATTTGGATTAAAAATTGAAATAAAGTATTGAATGAATGAAAAAGAATCGAAATGATTGAGACTATAATAATAGAAATGATGACAAAGTGGGCACCGTAATGCAATTATTTATTTATTTATTACTATTATTTTAGTTTGTTTTGGTTGATAGATCTACGCGCCAACAATAGTTGTTTGTTTGTCTTGTTTGGGAATTTCCCGCCATAATGAAGCCTTTTATTATGTCTTTTAGAATATTGGTTAACATTACTCTTAAAGAAATTTCAATTTTAAAATTTATTATATTTTAAATTGTTAAATGAATATAAAAAGAGATTTTAAAATAAAAAATTTAATTCAAGAAAAAATATATGTTTGGTTTTTTTATTATATTTTATTTTTAAATGTTCTTGACAAAAAAACATACCAACTTTAAAGTAAAATATAATAAAAAATATTAAATTTATTTCAAAGGAAAAAACCTCGTAGAAATATTTTAAAATTATGATTTAGTAAGATATGATAATATAAAACATACCATTTTTTGTTTTAATTAGTAAAACGTTATTTCTTTACAAAAATAAGGATATTTTAGTAAATTTTTATATATTTTTTAATTAACATATTTTTATGTTAAACTAAAGAAATAATTAACCTACATTATAAATTCCTTATTTATTTATCAGTCTTTTTAATTTTTCATATTTATTTATTTTTTAAATTTAGTAATATGTTAGTTATTCTCCATATTTATATATATTTAATTTTTTAATTAGCATATTTTAATAGTAAACTAAGAAAATCAATATACTTTTTAACAAAACTACATGTTCTTTTCCTTTTTCATAATTTTTTATATCTTAATTAACATATTTTTGTCTTAAACTTAATAATTGATCCACTTTTTCAATATTCCATTTTTATTTGTCAACCAACCAAATTTTTAAGTTTTTCATATTGATTTATTTTTCTTAGATTAGAGACATTTTTGTAACTTTACATATTTAGTTATTTTTATTTTTTAATTAACTCATTTTTATATTATTCACAATTTTGAATGATTGTGCATCGTGGCTAGAGCTGTCAAAATGGACTAACCCACATGAATCAGCTCGTTAGATCCAAAAAGTTATAGGACTTAAGACTTAAAATTAGAGCTATATTTTCAGAAATTTTTTGGCTCAATCCTAAAAAATCCTCTATCCATTAGGTCTAGTCCATATGGGTCGTGGGTAGTCCATTAGACCCATATTACTATAAACTTTAAAAAATTATATTAATATTTATATTGTCTTACTCCAAAATAACATATTGAATTTTCTCACCTCACTAAAGTTTATCTCTATTTTATTTAATCTTTCTCTTTTAAATATTACAGATTAATATAATCAACATTTTTTTCCGTATTCTATTCGTTTATCTTATATTAAATATTCAAGTATTATTTTATACAATTTAGATGCGTATTGTATTTAAAAACGCATTATAGTATTTATAAAAGATAATATAGTACTTAAAAATGTATTATGTTTAAAATATTATAATTTTTTATTTTATTTATAATAAATATTATGACATTTTGATTTTAATTTTTCATTAAAAAAAATCTGTTTAGGACCGGGTAGCCCGAAGTTTATCTAGGGCCGAGCTCGGATAGTAATTTTTGAGCCCATATTAGAAATGAGCTTTTTTGCCCCAACCCTAAAAAGTCCGAGTCCACCAGGACTGGTTCGTTTAGGGCTGGGAACCCATTTTGACAGCTCTAACCGTAGGAGCATTTAACTTGTTATCCTCTACTTGATTTCTAGTATTCCTTATAATTTCACAATTTCAAAACTACTCTAAAAATAATTTGAAGCTTTAATTGTAGGTTTTAAGATTATTTTAGACTCGGGGATAAAACGAGTGGAGATTAAAAGCGATTAAGAGTTGATTGTGAAACAACTGACAAAAGAGTACAAATGTATTAAGGAGAATTTAGTGATGTACTTTGTGCAGGTTAATTTGTTGTTAAGAAGGTTTGATGAAGTCAAATTAAACATGTCCCTTAAGTCGAAAACTAAGAGCCAATCATTTGACACAAATTGCTTTAAGATACAGAGTTTGAACAAAAAAAATTAGTAAAGTTAATTGAAGTGAAGGAAAATTTAATTTCAAACAATCATTTCTCCTTAGATTTGTCAAAGTCAAAATTGATAGGGGTAGAAGGGTTGAAAAAAATTAGAAAAAACTCTAGAGAAGTTTTTGAAAATTTTCTCATTGACAATCGGTCTAATAATGATTGGCGAAAATCAATTGTTGAACTTTTGGAAAATCCAATAGGAACGGTAGATTGAAAAATCAAATACAAGACATTATGCTATGTGAAACAAATTGTTTAAAAAGACTCCTGAGGGTATCTTGCTAAAATGCATTAGCGAGAGTGAAGCTTATTTAACAATTTTTGTTGTATATAGTGGGTCATGTGGCAATCATCAAGCATACCACCAGATGAAATGGCTTTTTATTTCAACAAAACTTGTATTTGCCAACTATGTTGAAAGACTTAGTTGAGTTTGCTAAATGTTGCCACAAATGTCATAAACATGCAAGTATTCAACATGTTTATGCAATTATGCAAGTGAATTGCATTCGATTATCAAGTCTTGATCATTTAGAGGTTGGGCATTAGACTTAATTGGTAAAATTCGACTTACATCATTCAAAGGTCATAAATACATTTTAATTAGGCAAAATAACCTTTTTGGTCCCTTAACTTTAGCTCGGGGTCCACTTCGGTCCCTTATCTTTAAAAAGTGCCAAGTTGGTCCCTTAACTTTTAAAATGGTGTCACGTTTATCCTTCCGTCTGTTGCTATTAGTTTGAGTTTGAAAAAATTGCCACGTTTGTCCATGTGGAGTGCTGAGGTGGGAGTGAAGTGAAGTGGAGTGCTGAGGTGGAAGTGAAGTGAAGTGTCTTAGTGGAAGATTGAAGAAGAAGAAGAAGAAGAAGGAACGATTGAAGAGTGAAGACGATTCTGGTGTTCATTACCCACCATTACCCAGAAGAAGAAGGAACGATTGAAGAGTGAAGACGATTGAAGACGATTGTAGACGATTGAAGAAGAAGACCTGGTTTTTTTATTGAGGATTGAAGACGATTCAAGAGCCAATATCAAAAGGTTAGTTCATTTCTCTCTGATTTAGGGTTCTCTGATTTAAACGTTAATTACTTACATGGTATGATTAGGTATCATGGATGAATACATAACTCTGAAAATTCATCATAGTGGTGAGTTCACAGATGAAGGTCGTAGTGTATATGAGAATGGAGTAGTAGATGATTTGAAGGTAGATGTAGACAGATGGAGTTATTTTGAGCTAGTTGGTGTATTGAAAGACTTAGGTTATAGAGAGTTTGAAACAATATTTTACAAGGACCCTCAATTTGGGATGAACCAACTTGTTGATGACAATGGTGCTTTAGAAAGATAGCTGGACTTGGTTTTTAGAGCTGTTAATTGATGACCTTGGAGGCAAAGATGAATGCCTGACTTACACCTTCATCTCAGACCAACAAAAGGCAAGTTTTTCATTTATTCTTATGCTGTTTTTCATCTCAGACCAAATATGTTGTTCTATACCAAATATGATGTTATATGTATCTTGTTGTTTATAGGTATCTTGCTGTTATATACCAAACTTAAGTGTGCTGCTGTTATATACCAAATATCCTGTTGTATACCAAACTTAAATGTGCTGCTGTTATATACCAAATATGAACCAAATATAATCCAAATTGTTATATGTATGTTGCTGCTATAGACTAAACTGTTATATACCAAATATGAACCAAACTTATGTATGCTGTTATAAATATGCTGCTATATACCAAACTTAAGTGTGCTGCTGTTATATACCAAATATGAACCAAACTTATGTATGCTGTTATAAATATGCTGCTATATACCAAACTTAAGTGTGCTGCTGTTATATATCAAATATGAACCAAACTTTTGTATGCTGTTATAAATATGCTGCTATATACCAAACTTAAGTATGCTGCTATTATATTCAAACTTATATGCTACATTGTATGTTATTGCAGGGCCTGTTCAACAGCATACAAACTCCAACTCAATCAAACTCCAACTCAGACTCCATCTCAGACTGTTCAACAAACTAGTCAACACACTCCTACTTCAACTCAGACTCCAAGTTAGACTCCATCTCAGCCTACTCAACAATCTTGCCAAGCATCGCAGCCAAGCAAGACACAAAAGCTGCCTGTAAGGAAGCCAACAAGACCTTTTGTGCCACCTGGTCCTACAACTAGGTTGAGTGCTGCGAAGAATGTTGTTGGCCCAGTAACAAGGAGGTCTACTCCAACAAAGAGGACCACGCCAAAGAAGAAACTCTAAGTTGTGGAACATGTTTAGTTACCTAGAACAAGTTTATGTATTGTACTGTTGTCATTTTGGAACAAGTCTATTACATTCTACTGTTGTTGTAATGAACAAGTTTATAATTTGAACATAGTCTATTACATTCTACTGTTGTTGTAATGAACACTGATTTTATCTTCAGTGTATATACCCCCACGGGTATATAGTGTAAGCAGCTTCAATAAGCATATACCCCCACAGGTATATAGTGAAAGTATCTTGCTCGTCAAACTTGTATGAGTTGTCTTCATCAAAATATAGAAGGCTTTGAATCTTGATTCCACATCTACTGCTGTCATGAACAAGTTTATAATTTGAACATGTTGTACTCTACTGCTGTCATGAGCAAGTTCTACAGTTGTTGTATTTTACTGTTGTCATGAACATGTTGTTTTGGAAAGTATTACAGGTTTATGAAATGAACCAAATAGGTTGTTATGTTGTTATGCTGCTATATACCAAATAGGTTGTCATGAACATGTTGTATTTTACTGCTGTTATGCTGCTATATACCAAATAGGCTGTCATGAACATGTTGTATTTTACTGTTGTTATGCTGCTATAGACCAAATAGGTTGTCATGAACATGTTGTATTTTACTGTTGTTATGCTGCTATATACCAAATAGGTATTATGAAATATATACCAAAACTGTTATGCTAAAAGCAGTCCAAAATGGATAAAACACATTGTTCAAACTGTTATATGTATGTTGCTTTATGTATAACCAAAATTGTTATATGTATAACAAAAACTGGGTAAAACACTTTAACCTAAAAGCAGAACCTAAAAGAAGTCCAAACTATTATATGTATGCTGCTTTATGTATGCTGCTGTTATATACCAAACTGTTTTATACCAAATACAATCCAAACTGTTATATACCAAACATAGAAAACACATTGACAGACCAAAACTGTTATATATCAAACATAAAAACACTTTGACATGATATAATCCAAAACTGTTATATTCATTCATGTTGAACTGCAAAAACTGAAATTAACTAAACTGATACAATCCATAGATTAAAATCCAACTATTACATTCATGTTGAAGTCATACAAACTTTAACTAAACATAATACTTCCAAACAAACCGTAATAACCTAACTACCCCTAACAACTAATACAATGATAATCATCACAAACATCAAATTCAAAATCTTTTTCCACTTCATGATATTCTTCATTTCACTTTCAAGTTTCATTAGCTTTTTCCCTAATTCTTCATTCTCCATTGTTGCCTTTTCAATGTCCTTTTTTGCTTCAGCAAGTCCCTTAGTTACCACACCCAGCCTATGCATCCAAAATTGCTCATTCTCATCACCCACCTCCTCATAAAACCAATCAAAGAAGCCACAACCAACTTGCATACCTCCTTGTAAGATTCATTGTTTAGAGGATGATGAATAATAAACATAAACATCAAAAAACAGAAACAGAAATTTACACTATATGAAGGTGATAAGAACACTTAGAAGGGGGGGGGGGGGGTTGAATAAGAGTTTTAAGAAATATGGCAATAAAAAGAACTCAATATTTTTATCCTGGTTCGTTGAACTCAACTACTCCAGTCCACCTTATCAAAGATGATTTGCCTTTCTCTGCAAGGACTTAATCCACTATTGATCAACTGATTACAATAGAAAGCACTAAGAACAACTGTCTTAGTCTTCTCAAGAACTACTGACCACACCTTGGTCTTCTTAAGGAACTTCTTACAATTTAATGTAAACTAACAAGTGTTTGAATGCTTCTAATAAGTTGTATCACAACTGTGATGTTTACACTTAAGATTAAGTACAACAAAAACTATATGGTTTTATGAAAGATCAAATGAGTAAGATCTTGAGAGATTTTCTCTTTTATGAATCAAGCGTGTATTTCTTTCTGAGTGATCTAGCAATGAGTAAAAGATAAGTAGTGAATTAGCAACCTCAAAATGTTGAAGTAGTTCTTCTTTTATATCTTTTTTCAAATTCCTTGAGTGATGTGCAGCTGAATATAATATTTGATTGTATGACTTTTCATCACCAAAAGTATGGGCAAAGATATGCTTTCTGCAGAAAAGTATGGTTGTAGAAGCCTTGGGATTTTCACCATGTCACTTCTTTGGACAAATTAGTCGTTGGTTACTTTGGAAGTAGCACCACGTCTAATCAAGTTTACAACTTCTTCAACAAGCTTTCTTCAATATGAAGTCTTCATGATCTGCACTTCAGAACTTGTGGTAAGCTTTAAAAAGTATGGAATGCTTTAAGATGATCAGAGCTTAAGATGAATGACAAATTCAGAGTCTAGATAGATGATCAGATCTTTAATGTATCAGAGTCTCAGTCTTGATCAGAGTCTTCATCAGAGTATGCAGCAGTATGTGCTTTGAGCGTGAATATTAATGATAAGAGTCTGGTTATTAAAGCCTCTGAGTTTGTAGTGAAAAGAACTTCAGAGTCTGATAAGATCAGAGCTTTCAGCTTTTGTATACTTCTTTCATTAACGCTTCAGATCCTTCTGGCAGCGCTTCAGAATCTTCTGATAGTCTTGCATCTGATGCTTCAGAGCTTTGCATAGTTTCTTTGTACTTATATATTTTGCTTCTTTTAAGAGTATTTAATTTTATACCTGAAACAATAATACTTGAACAAATTTTAGAGTGTATATTTACTCATTACAAAATTCCATAAAAGTTATCATCAAAACATAGAGATATAAGAAACACCAATCTGTGTTCTAACAATCTCCCCCTTTTTGATGATGATAAAACATAGGGAATTTTGTTTAATAAAAAAGAAGAGAGAAAAAAAATACTCCCCCTGAGATTAAGAATCTCCCCCTGAAATGAATACTTTAATAGAAAAGAACACTTCCTTTTTTGCTTGAGTATATTTCAGAACCTGGTAGAAATCCTTGTTGAGAGAAAGACTCAGAGCTTGGATGCTTTCCAGAATCAAGCTCTCCAAAATTAGAGTCTGATAATTTGCTTTCAAGGATCAGAGCCTGGTTGGATAATTCTTAGGGTAACTTCGGATTATTTTGTTAGATGAGATAATGAGATCTGAAAGTCTTAAGATTCAATGTTAGATTAAAACAATGTCTGAATTTCATTTTTAGTATTTGCTTATGTTGAACAATCAAATCCTCTTTCTCCCCCTTTTTGTCATAATCAAAAAGAACTTTAAAGACAGAAAAGATAACAGAAGAAGAGAAAAATATAACACACAAATGAAAGACAAAACAACCAGATTTAATTAGATCAGAATAGCACAACAGCATAAGAAGTTCATAGAGCAGATGATAGAAAATAGAACAAACAAAAAACAAGTGCAAAACGAGAATGCAAAGACATGAAAAAGAAAACTAGGGCTGGCGAGAAGCAATCAGGGTCAGAAGATCCGTAATCTTAGAAATGGACTCTTCTTGCTTGGTCATCCAAGTCTTGATTTCTTCAGTAGTTCGTTCCTGTTTTATCATCTATGTTCTGATTTCCTTGACTTCTTGGACAACATCTGGAATCTCAATCTTCATCTCAGATGCAGAAGGTTCAGAAGCAGATGCAGTTGCCATTGGATGATCAATCTCCATGTCAGATGCAGGAGTATCTTCTATTGTTGCAGAATTTTCAGCATGAGCATCTTCTAGAAGAAGCACTGGAGTTGTGATAATATTCAGCAGAGTTTGTCTGACCATTTCAGCAAACTTAGCCTTTGCATCATCAGCACAGAGTGTTCTGAGGTCAGATGCAGCAGAGTTGAATTTTGATATGAATCTGTTCCAAGAAGCTTCAAATTCAGCAGGATCCAAACTAGCCATGCACTCTTTCTCCACAGAAGCAATTCCCATACGAAGTTCCTTTTTGAAATTTTTGAACAGAGTAGAAACATCTGATCTGGGTTTGGGGTTCAGAAAGTCATCTATGGTGACAGGTTGTGATGGTTCAGTAGGTGTTTGAGTTTGTTCAGGAGGTGGGTGATCAGATGATGGATGTTCAGATGATTGAGGTATGGATGTTTGTGGTATGGTAAGTTGAGGAATGGAGGTGTCAGTATCAGATGGTGTTTATGTAACAACATCAGATGAGGATGACATAAAATCTGTGAAGTTGAATTTGAAGCGAATAGGGTTGTCATATTCAGGTAGATCAGATGATAGTGGTTTATAGGGATCAGGAATTTGTAAGCTGGTTGGTGAGGGAACTTCAGATTCATCAAAATTAGATGATTCAGTTGAATGACATGAAGTTGAAGAGAGGACATACATGGTTGCAAGTGGTGATACATTCAGAATGTCTTCAGGTGGATGTTGGACAGATGGTTCAGGATTTTTGATGGTTGGTTCTTCTGGTGGTTGAGTAGAAGAGAGTGGTTCAGATTGTTTTTGTTGTTCTGATTGTGTTTGTTGTTCAGAGGATTGTTGTTTTGATTCAAAATGTTTTTGTTGAGAGGGTTGATGTTCAGATGATTTCTGTTGAGGGGGTTTAGATGGTAGTTGAACAGAAGATGGTTGAGAATGTTTGTTAGGAGATGAAATGGGTTCAGATGAATGAGGCACAGATGATTTAGGTTCAGATGGTTTAAGAGGAGATGGTGGAGGTGAAGGTGAGGATGAAGGTACATAAGGTTTGGGATCAGATGTTAATACCTGGTGAATTGTTTCTCTGATTTCTTCCACAGTAGCTTCTGGAGGATTTTCCTTTTGCTTCTTGTCCTTTTCAGGCTTGTCACCAGTATCTGAGGCTTTCCTCTTGGACTGTGCAAAAGATCCTTCCTCAGCCTTTCTCTTCCTGCGTCTTTCTCTCAGAAGATTTGGCAATACTTCTCCTTCCTTCTGTACTATGTTAGCAGGCAGAGGAATACCATCTCTTAAACATTCAACAATGTATGTCAGAATGATGTGCCTAGGTTCACCAGCACTGAACATAGGAAAATCTTTTAAAGGAATTCTCCTTCTGCTGACGTCTTCAGATTGAAATTTCTTGGGTTTTCCAGCAAGCTCTGAAATAACCTTCATTCTCTTCAGAGTGTTCCCATTTATGACAGATCCTATAACATAGGACATATCCTCTGTCACCCCAGCATCAAACAGATGTTTCACAAGACCATTCTCTGTTAGAATGTCTGATATCAGTCTTCCCATAGGGATCCAAGTTCTGATTTTTCCAGCTTTAACCCTAACTTCTTCTCTTGTTTCTTTGATATGGTTCAGAAGATGACTGAACAGAAGATAAGGTAAATCCACCTTCTTTCCTTTCCTCATACAGTACATGAAGTACATTTGTTCTGAATTTACATAATCTGGTGAGTTAGAAGATTTCCTATGAAAGATTGAACTCATGAAGATCTTAGCCCAGATTCTGTAAACAGGTTTCAGATCTCTGACCTTGTTAGATGGTTCCCCAGAAACACAAACTTCTTGAAAAATGTCAGCCAAATCCACACGATCAGTAGCCATACTTGTGATTCCCTCAGTTTCCTTATACTCAAGTAGTTGTCTGATTAATTTTTCAGTAATGACAATTTCCTTCCCAAGAACAGATGAATGAATAAACTTAGGGCAAACTTGAGCGTGTATCTAGAATTCTTTTACCAAAGCTGGATAAACAGGACCCATCATCCTGTCAAAATACTTTTCCCAGTTCTGAGCTTTGATAGTTGAAAGGAGATCAAAACCATTTTCTTTGATGGATTCAAAATCCACAAAGTTCTCACACAGAACCTCAAGTTCTTTGATTGGAGTGAGAAGAGTTCTTACTGGTGCTTTGTACACAACAACAGTTTGGGATGAACCAGCAACATTAGGAGATGATGCAACAACAGTTGAAGTTTTCATCTGAGCAGGTGTTGATGAAGGTGAAGCCATTGAAGTTCTTGAGATGCGTCTGAGTTTACGAGGATTTTTGGGTTTTGAAATAAGATGGAAACAATAGAGAAGGAAGAAATGCATATGAGAGATGATAAGTGTAAAGTGTGATTTGTGAAGAGTTGAGAGAATTTATAAAAAAAATTTAGGGCATGCAAAAAGACACACATTCTCAAGCGTGCACAAGCATTGAATGAAGTGAACCATAATCAAATCAAGCAATTAATGCAAAGAATAAAATCATATCAACCATTTAAGATTCTGACAAAAAGAGGGAAAATCAAGAGATTTTGGATTTTCAAAGCAATACCTCAAATGTCACTTCAGTATGGTGCACTATACCTTTCCAGATTCTGAGCTACACGTGTTTGCTTGCATGTGCCTCTGAAACTCTTTGAGAAATGACACGTTAGGCAACGTTCAGATCTTCTTAGCCTTGTTAGTTCAGATTTACACACAAATAAATAAACACAGAATTGAACAAGAAAATACTTCAGAGTTTAGACATTTATCATCTGAAAAAAAATTTCATCTGATGAATATTTTATTCTGGACAGAAGTCCATACTTATATTTTTCAGAATGAATTTAAATCTATCTTCAGCAAGGGGTTTTGTAAAGATATCAGCCCACTGATGATTTGTATCTACAAAGTTTAAATTGATAATTCTCTTCTGAACATAGTCTCTGATGAAATGATTTTTAATCTCTATATGCTTAGCTTTAGAATGTAAAATGGGGTTTTTAGATAAGCATATAGCAGAAGTATTATCACAGAAGATAGAAATGTTACTCTCAAAGATCTGATAATCTTCTAGTTGACTTTTCATCCAGAGCATCTGGGTGCTACAACTAGCAGCAGCAATATATTCTGCCTCTGTTGTTGAAAGTGCAATTGTGGGTTGCTTCTTGCTGAACCAAGAGATCAGATGAATTCCAAGAAATTGACAACTTCCAGAAGTACTTTTACGTTCTACTCTGTCTCCAGCATAGTCAGCATCACAGAATCCAACTAATTTATACTCATCAGATCTTCTGTAACACAGACCCACATTAGTAGTACCTTTCAGATACCTTAGAATCCTCTTAACAACTGTTAAGTATGATTCTCTGGGATCTGATTGGAATCTAGCACACAGACACACACTGAATAAAATATCAGGTCTTGAAGCAGTCAAATATAAGAGAGATCCAATCATACCTCTGTAAAGTTTTTGATCAACTTTCTTACTTACCTCTTCCTTACCAAGTGTGCTTGTAGGATGCATTGGAGTCTTTGCCAATTTGCTTTCATTCAAATTGAATTTCTTCAGAAGCTCTTTGACATATTTAGTATGGTGAATATATGTGCATTCTGGAGTCTGACTTACTTGGATTCCCAGAAAGAATCTAAGTTCTCCCATCATGCTCATTTCAAATTCAGTCTGCATAGACCAAGCAAACTTCTTTCCCAGCATAATATTGGTAGATCCAAAAATAATATCATCCACATAAATTTGACAAACTAGTAAATCTTTCTTAAATGTTTTACAGAAAAGAGTTGTGTCCACTTTGCCTCTGATAAAGTTCTTTTCCAGAAGAAAATTACTTAATCTTTCATACCAAGCTCTAGGAGCTTGTTTCAAACCATAAAGAGATTTTTTGAGTTTGAAAACATGATCTGGAAATTTATCACTTTCAAAACCAGGAGGTTGATGGACATAAACTTCTTCTTCTATAATACCATTTAAGAAGGCACTCTTAACATCCATCTGATATAGAGTGATGTTATGTTGTGCAACAAATGAAATAAGAAGGCGTATAGACTTTAACCTTGCCACTGGAGCATAAGTTTCAGTGTAATCAATACCTTCTTGTTGACTGTACCTTTGAGCTACCAGCCTTGCCTTGTTCCTTACAACTTCTCCTTGCGCATTTAATTTATTTCTGAATACCCATTTTGTTCTAATAATGTTGAAACCTTTTGGTCTAGGAACCAGATCCCACACATCATTTCTTGTAAATTAATTTAGCTTATCTTGCATTGCAAGTATCCAATCATTGTCACTCAGAGCTTCATCCTAAGATGTTGGTTCAATAATAGACACCAACCCAAGAAGTGATATTCCAGATGATCTGATAAACGACCTTGTTCTTATAGGGTCATCTTTCTTTCCAATAATCATTTCTTCTAGATGAGAAGCCTTGATTCTGGATAATCCTTTAATGATTGGTTCTTCAGAAATATTCATGTTATTCATCTGAGCTAGGGATGGCAACGGGGCGGGTCGGGGGCGGGTTTTACTATACCCGCACCCGCACCCGCTTTCATGTAACACACCCGCCCCCGCCCCCAAACCCGACCGGGGGTAAAAATTTACCACCCAGACCCATCCCCAGTAGAGAACGGGTGCACCCGCACCCGCCCCGCCCCCACCCGAAAAAAAGATTTTATTTTTAATTACAATAAAAATTAATAACTTAATTAAAAAGTTAATTATTTTAACAAATAAATTATTTATTTAATTAAAATTTTAATTAGTAAATGAATATTAACTTGATTAATTTATTTATTTTAATTGCAATAAATGTATTAATAATTTAATTAAAAATATAATTAATAAATAAATATTAAAATAAGTAAAATAAGAGAATTAAATTAAAATAAATTATTCGGGGGCGGGGCGGGGCCGGGTGCGGGCGGGTCTTAGTGTCTACCCGCACCCGTACCCGCACCCGTAATTAAAAATCAGATTTTCCCCGCACCCGCACCCGTACCCACTCAAACCGGGTTTTCCCCGCTAATTTCGGGGCGGGTCCGGGCGGGCCCCGACGGGTCTGGGGTTTTTTGCCATGCCTAATCTGAGCAGCTAATGGAGTTGCATCTGGCATAACTTCTTCTTGAGCTTTCTCTATCTCTGGTTTCTCAGATTCTATGAGAATAACTTCTCCATCTGCAGAGTTTTCAATCTGCTTTGACTTTTGATTGCCAAGCTTATCATCAAATCTAACATGTATAGATTCCTCCACAATCTGTGTCTCAGTATTGTATACTCTGTAGCCTTTAGAGCGTTCAGAATATCCAAGCATGAAACACTTTTGTGCTTTAGAATCAAACTTGTTAAGATTCTCTTTAGTGTTCAGTATAAAACAAATACATCCAAAAGGATGGAAATAAGAAATGTTTGGCTTTCTATTCCTCCACAATTCATAAGGAGTCTTTTCCAGAAGAGGTCTAATTGACACTCTGTTCTGAATGTAACATGCTGTGTTAATTGCCTCTGCCCAAAAATATTTTGCCATGTTAGTCTCATTGATCATGGTTCTAGCCATCTCTTGCAAAGTTCTATTTTCCCTCTCTACAACTCCATTCTGTTGTGGAGTTCTAGGACAGGAGAAATCATGAGCAATGCCATTTTCATTAAAATATTTTTCAAAATGTTTGTTTTCAAATTCACCACCATGATCACTTCTGACTTTAACAATTTTGATATCTTTTTCAGTTTGGACTTGTTTGCAGAAGTCAAAGAACACAGAGTGTGACTCATCCTTGTGTTTTAGGAATTTTACCCATGTCCATCTGCTGTAGTCATCAACAATGACTAATCCATACTTCTTGCCTCTAATGGATGCAGTTTTCACTGGTCCAAACAGATCAATGTGAAGTAACTCTAATGGTTTTGAAGTTGAAACAACATTTTTGGATTTAAAAGATGATTTTGAAAATTTTCTTTTCTGACATGCTTCACAAAAAGCATTTGAGTTGAACTTCAGATTAGGAAGTCCTCTGACCAGATTAAGCTTATTAATCTGAAATATACGTCTCATATTAATATGACCCAATCTTCTGTGCCAGACCCATTGCTCCTCATTAACAGACATAAGGCATTTAACATTCTGAACCTTAAGTTCTGAAAGACTAATTTTATAAATGTTGTTTTTCCTTTTACCATTAAAGAGGATTTAGCCATCCTTTTGACTAACTGCTTTGTAACACTTTTGATTAAATATAATGTCATAACCATTATCACTTAATTGACTTATGGACAATAGATTGTGAGCTAACCCTTTAACAAGCAAGACATTAGTTAAGGAAGGAAATTTACCATTGCCTATGGTTCCAGAGCCAATTATTTTGCCCTTCTGATTCCCTCCAAACTTGACATCTCCTCCAGATCTAAGCTCCAGACTTTGGAACATAGACCTTTTTCCCGTCATATGTCGTGAGCATCCAGAGTCCAGGTACCATGACTGGAGTCTTGACTTTGCTGCTAAGGATGTCTGCAACATAGATTATCTTATCCTTAGGTACCCAGATTTTCTTGGGTCCTTTTTGGTTAGTTGCCTTAAAGCTTTTTCTGAACTTCTGTCTTTTAACATAAGACTTGTTCTGATTAGCTTTAGATTTATTAAACACAGTTTTGTTCTGATCAGAACTAGTGTGTTTAATATCATTTAAGTGACCAAATGTAAACCGAGAATACAAGGGAGGATACTTGATATCCAGTTTATCTACAGATTTTGGATTTGGATCTTCATAAGAGTAAGATTTATATCCAACACCTTTTCTATAGTTTCTGCTAATACCATAGATCATTGAAGCCATTTTGCTTCTATCTAGGCTTTTAGTTAGAAACTTCCTGAAACTATAGTCATACTCTTGTAAAATGTTTTTAGAGCATGGTTCATATTTTGAATCAGAGTTTAGTTGAGCAGTTTCTAAATTATTTTTCAAATGAAGATTTTCAGTTTTTAGTTCAGCTATTTCTGATTCAAACTTGTTACTCTCAAATTCAATATGCTTTAGAAGCGTTTTGTATTTGAGTTTAACTTTACTATAGTTTTCAAGAATATCAGATAAACTTTCAGCAAGTTCCTGTTTAGAAAGTTCAGCATATACCTCCTCAGAATCAGATTCTGATTCTGATCCAGATGATTCAACACTGTCCTCAAAGTCAGC
Source organism: Lathyrus sativus (assembly GCA_963859935.3). Classification (NCBI taxonomy): domain Eukaryota; kingdom Viridiplantae; phylum Streptophyta; class Magnoliopsida; order Fabales; family Fabaceae; genus Lathyrus; species Lathyrus sativus. The sequence goes on from CAWUDS030003318.1 coordinate 78,145, forward strand.
CATGAATGCTACATTTGTACATTCCTCTTCTGACTCTGATGACGAATTAGATGCATCTGAGTCATCCCAGGTAGCCATCAGAACTTTCTTTTTGTGATCTGACTTTCTTTTTTGGTTCTCCTTCTGAAGCTTTGGACAATCACTCTTGTAGTGCCCAGGTTCTTTGTATTCATAGCAAACAACCTCTCTTTTTCCAGATCGTTTGTGTCTAGAGGATTCTCCAGATCTTCTGTATCCAGAGTGTTCTCCAGATCTTCTGTGCCCAGAAGATTCTTTGTGTTGATCTGGTTTTCTAAAGTTCTTGAACTTCCTTTGCTTATTCTTCCAGAGTTTATTGATTCTTCTGGATAACAAGGATAGTTCTTCTTCATCTTCAGAAGCAGACTCTTCAGAGCTTTCTTCTATACCTGCAATTCTTTAACAACTTTATTAGATTTTAACGCAATTGACTTACCTTTCTTTAGAGGCTCATCTTCCTCTAGTTCAATCTCATGACTCCTTAGAGAACTGATTAGTTCCTCCAGCGTAATCTTGTTCAGATCCTTTGCCAGCTTCAGAGCAGTGACCATGGGTGTCCATCTGGTTGGCAAGCTTCTGATTATTTTCTTGACATGATCTGCTGTAGAGTAACCCTTGTCCAGAACCTTTAAGCCAGCAGTGAGAATCTGGAATCTGGAAAACATTGCTTCAATAGACTCAGATTCTTCCATCTTGAAAACTTCATACTTCTGGATCAGCGCCAGAGCCTTGGTTTCTTTGACTTGAGAGTTCCCTTCATGAGTCATCTTCAGGGATTCAAATATATCAAAGGCAGTTTCTCTATTGGTTATTTTCTCATACTCAGTATGAGATATAGCGTTTAACAATATAGTTCTAGCCTTGTGGTGATTTCTGAATTCCTTCTTTTGCTCCTCAGTCATTGATTTTCTGTCAACTTTCTTGTCATTCCCATCAGTGGGATGAACATATCCATCAATGACTAAGTCCCAAAGATCAACATCAAATCCTAGAAAGAAACTTTCCAGTCTATCTTTCCAATAATCAAATTTCTCTCCATCAAACATGGGAGGTTTTGTGCTGAATTTTTCTTCATATTTGTTGTTGTTGGGTGTTTGAGTTTCAGCAGCCATAATGTATATCAACCAAGAGTATCAAGAGTTTTTCTCGCTGGATCTTTTCTGGTCATGGTTAAGTGATAGCACAAACAGAACCAGAGCTCTGATGCCAACTGAAGGTGAGAAAAACACTTAGAAGGGGGGGGGGGGGGGGGGGTTGAATAAGAGTTTTAAGAAATATGGCAATGAAAAGAACTCAATATTTTTATCCTGGTTCGTTGAACTCAACTACTCCAGTCCACCTTATCAAAGATGATTTGCCTTTCTCTGCAAGGACTTAATCCACTATTGATCAACTGATTACAATAGAAAGCACTAAGAACAACTGTCTTAGTCTTCTCAAGAACTACTGACCACACCTTGGTCTTCTTAAGGAACTTCTTACGATTTAATGTAAACTAACAAGTGTTTGAATGCTTCTAATAAGCTGTATCACAACTGTGATGTTTACACTTAAGATTAAGTACAACAAAAACTATATGGTTTTATGAAAGATCAAATGAGTAAGATCTTGAGAGGTTTTCTCTTTTATGAATCAAGCGTGTATTTCTTTCTGAGTGATCTAGCAATGAGCAAAATATAAGTAGTGAATTAGCAACCTCAAAATGTTGAAGTAGTTCTTCTTTTATATCTTTTTTCAAATGCCTTGAGTGATGTGCAGCTGAATATAATATTTGATTGTATGACTTTTCATCACCAAAAGTATGGGCAGAGATATGCTTTCTGCAGAAAAGTATGGTTGTAGAAGCCTTGGGATTTGCACCATGTCACTTTGGACAAATTAGCCATTGGTTACTTTGGAAGTAGCATCACGTCTAATCAAGTTTACAGCTTCTTCAACAAGCTTTCTCAATATGAAGTCTTCATGATCTGCACTTCAGAACTTGTGGTAAGCTTTAAAAAGTATGGAATGCTTTAAGATGATCAGAGCTTAAGATGAATGACAAGTTCAGAGTCTAGATAGATGATCAGATCTTTAATGTATCAGAGTCTCAGTCTTGATTAGAGTCTTCATCAAAGTATGCAGCAGTATGTGCTTTGAGCGTGAATATTAATGATAAAAGGCTGGTTATTAAAGCCTCTGAGTTTGTAGTGAAAAGAACTTCAGAGTCTGATAAGATCAGAGCTTTCAGCTTTTGTATACTTCTTTCATTAACGCTTCAGATCATTCTGTAGCTTCTGCTTCAGATCCTTCTGGCAGCGCTTCAGAATCTTCTGATAGTCTTGCATCTGATGCTTCAGAGCTTTGCATAGTTTCTTTGTACTTATATATTTTGCTTCTTTGAAGAGTATTTAATTTTATACCTGAAACAATAATACTTGAACAAATTTTAGAGTGTATATTTACTCATTACAAAATTCCATAAAAGTTATCATCAAAACATAGAGATATAAGAAACACCAATCTGTGTTCTAACACTATATACCCGTGGGGGTATATGCTTATTGAATCTGCTTACACTATATACCCGTGGGGGTATATACACTGAAACCATAACTTTACACAGAGAACAAAAGCATAACTTCAACAAAGAACAAAACCATAACTTCAACAGAGAACAAAACCAGCTTGCATACCTTATAATTTGGACAACCCCAAAAAAGTTTTCCCATATTCTTAACAGTAGTTGCCCTTTGAAGAACAACCATGTCTCCACAATGGCACATGGGCTTCCATCGTGACCGACTACAAACATCTGAATCCCGACTTTTCATTTTTGACATGGAAGAGGAACATCCAGATTTCATGCTTGCCCTAGATTAATTAACGGATTCATGATTGGGATTTGGGATTTGGGATTTGGGATTTGAGATTAGGGATTTCAACAGAAGGATGAGAGAGAATGCAGACACATCATGAACAAGATTGCCATCTCAGCTGCCAGCTATACAAAACAAACGGACGTTTGGGGGCAACTGACGGTGTGGACTAAAATGACACCATTTTAAAAGTTAAGGGACCAACTTGACACTTTTTAAAGATAAGGGACCAAAGTGGACCCCGAGCTAAAGTTAAAGGACCAAAAAGATTATTTTGCCTTTTAATTAATATAAGACTTAATTGCAACTATGGTCCTCCTATTTTGCATTTTTTTGAGTTTTGATCCCTCCATTTTAAAAACCACAATTTTGATCCATTTTTTTTTGAGTTTGATTTTAGTCCCCTCTCCAATTTGAGACATTTTTTTAATGATGTGACGCTATCCAAGATGACGTGGCAATGCCAAGTCATTTTAAAATTAATTTGAGACTTTAATTATTGATTAAGATAATTAATTTATTAATATTATTTTCATTAATAAATAAATAAATTATTAATTTTTATTATTAATTTTTATATTTAATTAATTAATCAAAATTTTAGATGAAACACTTTGGGCCTAACCTTTTTGTCCCATGTCTTTAGTCCATCTTTTTAACACACAATTGGTTTGTTGTGTTTGTGTAAGATATATAAACACTAACAACATTTATAATGAAAACAATATGAGACTACTATAATACCATATACTATTATGCTATGTTATCTATCTCATCTTTTCACCCTCTCCCTGTTGCTCTCTCTCTCTCTCCATTGTTAATATCACTCAAAATACTGTTGAAAGAAAGAGTTTCTGCAAGTATGCAAGAATCTCTTTTATTAAAATAATTTGTACTTTATTAGTTTTGCATGCAAAAAGTATGTTTCTCTTATAGATTGGAGTCATTATTAAATATTCCTACTAAAATACAATATGTCTTGCTATATTAAAAACTATGGAAAAAAACACGTGTTATCCTTCACCCTTGTAATAGGTCTAACCAAACAAACTAGAACAACCGTAACTCATGATTAACCAAGTAACCAACTTTTGTATGTACACAAAATAATGCGGTTGCAATTACGGTTTGGGGCTGCAATTTAGAACTATGATAGGAATAACAAAGTTCAAAGCATAAATGCAATTTGCAGTCGCAATTTCAAACCATTATGAGATCAACATGTATCTATTATTCTAAATAGAAATGATAAATAGTAATGGCTGTTGTCACATTGCAATCTTTGATATGTTAGAAAATTGCAATGACATGTGGTATATATGATCTCAAAGTGCAACCTTAGAGTACAACTAATATGCCTCATAAGGAATAAAAAAGTATCTTCCACCCAACTAAACATAGAATACTATATTCCGGATAGAAACACACATTGCAAAATAACACTCAGGAGGTTATTAATTCAGGTATATGGTTATTTTCCTGCAAAATCAATTATGTTTTGAATAAATATTATCAAATAAAAGTTGCTAAGAAAAACAAGTTACTTTGTAAAAATCAAATATGTTTTGTAAGCGTAAACTGTGTAAACATTTTCTTTTAGGTACATAATTAAGTGATTTAGGTTCCTGAGATTTATCTAATATCAGGAAAAATAAACTCGTTATCACATCAACAATAAGACTCTGGTGAAATATAAGAAGCAAAATCAATAAAGTACAAATTATTTTAATAAAAGAGATTCTTACATACTTGCATAAACTCTTTCTTTGAGTGATATTAATTATGGAGAGAGCTACAGGAAGAGGGTGAAAAGATGAGATAGATAACATAGCATAATAGTAGATGATGTTATAGTAGTCCCACATTGTTTTCATTACAAATGTATGAGACAAAAAAAGTTAGGCCCAAAGTATTTCATTTAAAGTTTTAATTAATTAATTAAATATAAAAATTAATAATAAAAAATTAATAATTTATTTATTTATTAATGAAAATAATATTAATAAATTAATTATCCTAATCAATAATTAAAGTCTCAAATTAATTTTCAAATGACTTGATATTACCACGTCATCTTGGATAGCGCCACATCATTAAAAAAATGTCTTAAATTGGAGAGGGGACTAAAATCAAATTCAAAACTTAAAAAAGGACTAAAATTGTAGTTTTTAAAATAAAGAGATCAAAACTCAAAAAAATATAAAATAGAAGGACCATAGTTGCAATTAAACCTTAATATAATTATTTTACTAAATGAATTGAAGGTGTTTCTTTAATTAATGTTGATAAAAAAAACAATAATTAATTTTGTTCAAAATCACATTATTTACAAATTTAGAATTCTTAAAATTTTAACCACTAACATAAATTTTTTATTAATCAAAAGATGATTGAGTTTTTTTCATATTCAGAAATTAAACTTTTAACATCTACTCATAATGGGTGAGTCTCAATCAAAGATCAAATAATAACACCGCCTAATTTAAAAAAAAATGTCTTGTTCAACCGACTTATTGGTGTGCCTCATTGTCATTGCTAGATTGCGATTTCATGGGACACAAAATATTGTTCTTTTGGCTTTATTTTGGTATTTAGTAACAATATTGGTCAAACATCTCATCGTTCTTACTACCTACGTAATGATTTATGACATGAAATTAAGGAGCCTTTGAATCATTTTGAATTTTCCTCCCTTTCCAAATATTCAATATAATTGGCTGTCATCCACTTATAATTTAGTTCATTTTATTTATGTGAATAATAAATTCAGTTTTGCTATTTTAAAACTAATTTCATGTATTACACCGCATAAGTCCGGTTTGTTGATACTAAATTAATTAATTATTCATATAACCTTTTGTTGATTTTTTGAAATCATATCTATAATTGACTTGAACTGAACAAATTTAAAAATAGTTTAAAATTTGATTTGATATTTAATTCGTTGAACTTGATTCATGAATCTAATGAGCTGAATATGAGCGAAAAATTAAGTTCATTCATTAAATGAGTTGAACTTAAATTATAAATAGTTCGACTAGTTAGTTTCATAAGACAACTCGATTATATATGAGAAAAATTATATTGTCTTTAAGAGTATGATTAAAGATTTAATATAAATTTTAATTGATAATTTATATTTTCAAGTGAGGAAAATATTTTAGATTTTTGAGACAAAGTTAAATTTCAATCTAATCTTTTATTTTATTTCAATACTTTCTTTTTAAAATAATATTAATTTAAAATGTCAAATATATAAAAAAATAGACGTTAAAAAATGACTTTTAAGTTCGTAAAGCAAACGAGTTAAATCGAGTTGCTCGTGAACTTGAATAAGTATCATTCACACTTGACCTCGTTGTACATGCACAAACTGGTTAGCCGTAATAAACATACACACGCACAAAAGTATAAAGATAACACGCAAGAAAACACACAAGGAGGTGGAATCTTAAGGTCAAAAATTAGGGTGCGACACCTATGTATTCCCTTGTGCAATGATAAAGTCAGAGTCAACATAGTTTAGAAAACTACGGGTGATGGGGGGAAAGTTGCTCACCAAGACATCGCTATCTTGTGCCTACATATCCTCATCTGGTATGAGAAATAAGAGCAAACATAGTTCGGGTAACTAAACCACAGGTTGGTTAAGTGTTTTTTATGAGTGACATTAAGTTCCCATTCCAGCAGTTAGGCATGACGTCTGTTTGCGGTAGAACGGAAAAACAACATACTCTTTTCTGAAAATGATTTTGAAACACAATCCCGAAGGATAAAAAGGTTTTAATTTTGTTTGTGAGTTTTAATGAAGTGAATTGAATTTGTTTGAGATTCACGTTGCACTAAAAACTATGATATAGGAACGAATGTGTCACATATCACCCACAGGCTGTACACTAAACACTTTAGACAAGTGAGGACAAACCCCCACTCATTATTTTCCATATGCTTAAGGCTCATGGCGCACAATGTTCATCGTCTTTATTAAGTATTTTGAATTGTTTTGAGATGAGAAGAGAAGACTCAAAGGAAAACACCAAAGGGAACTGAAAACCCTAATGTTATCATACAAAATGGTCCTAAGGTTAGGATAAAAGGGAAGCCTACCTAATATTATCATAAAAATGATGGACCTAAAGTTAGGATAAAAGGGAAACCTACCTAATATTATCATACAAATGATAGACCTAAAGTTGAGGCCAATAAAGGACTATCCTAATTGTTATCATGCAAAGGATTGAAAGCCTAATGTCTCTCCTACTCCCACCTTAATCAAAAATTAAGTGGGACTAGGAATCCTAAGGGATCATGTGAGCAAGCATAAGTAAACACTATCCAATTCAATCACAAATGAAAACAAGGTTGAAACTTAAAACAAGTCTCAAGAAGAGAAAAGAGATGAAGAAGAAAGAAGGAGAATGAAAAAGATGCAATAAAGATGAACAATCATGGAGGTTCAAAGACAAGAAGCATCAAGCACACACATCTTAATCATACAAGGTGAACACCCACATCATGTCAAAACAACAAAGAAGAATTCACATGTCAAACCATATCAAAAGATTTGGAATCAAAACACAATGGCAAAACAAAGTGCCCACATACACTCAAATGACATAAAAATGTTACAAGAAGCATTATCAACCACAAAGCAGATTGAAATGAATTCAAATGATATAAGAAACATGGTAGGGCAACAACAACATCACACCATATCCAATCCATGTCAATGATCAAAGAAGAAGCACAAAAAGTTAAGTCATGCCTCCCTTTCACAAATAAATCAAATGCTACACAAAACAAGCATACAAAATATAACCCTAAAGGAATAGACATGAAATTAGGGCACAAAAATAAGTGTGAGCAGAAACATCAACATGATTATCATGTCAAAGATTCATTCATGAACACACAAAGGAAACATCAAGGTTTGAATTTAAGATATGTATCAAGAACAAATTCATACACCAAAGTCATTCTCAAAGAAAGGAGGCACTCAAACAAGAACACACATGATCAAGTATCAATCCATAAAGGTTAGAAACAAACTAAAATGGTATGAATCATGTTCAAATCCCAATCTACAATCATATTCAAGAAGAGACAAACTCAAGTTGAAGCACAAAAGTCAAGCAAACACATCTCAAATTCTTCATGGGAGAAATACATGACCATGTAAGACAAGTGAGACAAAGTGGGCACACAATGGAATTCTAAACATGAAAACCAGAACCTTAGAAATGTTGAGCAAAGCAAATAAGAATCATCAAACATCCATTGAATCATCCAAGAAACAAACTCAAAAGACTAGGTCAAGGCATGCACACAAACATGGTCAAATCAACAACAACTTGATGCACCATCCAAAAATAGAAACAAAGTCAAATAAAATCCAAATAGGAATTCAAACTCAATTCATGTGTATTAAGAATCAAATTTCAAAACACCACAACAAGGATTGCAAGGAAACATCATCAAATGGATCAAACAAAATCAAGTATTCAACTAGTTGAACATATTTCGAGGGTCAAACAAAACCAAATAAGAATCAACAAAAAAGTGATCATCAAGGCATGAAAATAGAATCCAAACACTCTTAAAAAATGTTCCAATTCATGGTAAAAAATAGGGTTAAGAGCCACAAAGGAAGGTCATGAAACAAAGTCAAAGTTTCAAACTAGGTCAAATGAACACTTTATGAAAATAAATCCAAATAAAATAATAAAATAAAATAAAAATGAAAATAAAAATCATGAAAAATAAAATAACATGTTGATGATCAGAAATATATTTTTTGGTGATTTTTATTATGGCTGGAAATATTAAAATAAAATCAAAATAAAAAAGGAAACAAAATAAACAAAATAAGAAGAAGAAAAGGAAGGGGTGAAAAAGCAAGAAACAATATAAAGGGAAACTAGTTATACACGCGCTGATGGGCCAAACATGAGGGTGTGGATAGGAGAAAAAAGAAAGCCCAAATCAAATCAGATCAAGAAACAAAAAAAAACTTGTGTGGCATGCCAGGTCAACCTCATTAATTGAGGTGACACTGACTCACCACAACCAATGGCCCAGATCAAGCCAACTCAAGTGATTCAAATTCAAAAAGTGGCGCTAGATGCCACATCACCTTTCTTCAATCTCAGAGACGCTGGAGCCCTAGCTCTGGTCGTCTTCTCCGGCCAACCCCTCACCGGAGCACCATCAAACAAACCAAAAATGCACAAACAGACCACTATCCCACTCTAAATTTCATGTAGATTCCAAATCCACCCTTAATTTTTAAAAATAAACACATTTTCATGGTGAATCGAAGGAAAAAAGTTTAGAACACACAAACTGAAACTCAACAAAACGACACAAGCTATGCAAACATTGCCTACCATGAGTAGGGCTTCAGATGTACTCAAAATGATCCTAACATGTGCCTAAAATGAGAGAAAATGGATTATGAAAGTTACCTAGTGGAGAGTGTCCACTGCACCTTCAAACTTTACAGGAAATTGAGGAAAATTTCACCAAATGTGTCAATGATCTTCAAGGAGTGTGAAGCTAGCAAGAAAACTTGGAGAAACCTTTGGAAAAAGCAGATTCAAAGAGGAGAAAATTTTATAGAAATGATAGCTTAGGGTTATAATTCTGAGCAGAAATGAAGTGTGGCTTCTTGCTAGGGTTTTGTTTAGCTTATATATGAAGTGTTTTTATGGTTAAAACTAACAATTACTAAGGTAAAAACAGCTGGTTGGTGATTTGTAAAGATCTAAAATGAAGGGTGGATGATGAATAGTGGCACGCATTGATTCTCATGTGAGGTGGAGTTGGCTTTCCTTGTGAGTGGAATCAGAGGAAGGAAATCAAAGTTGGTGAGTGGGGCATCCTTGTTGAACAAGTTTTTGCTCTTTTCTTCTTTTGGAAAAATGTGTGTAAAATGGTACAAGTAGTACATGAGTGTGTTTGGCTAGGTTTGAAAATTTTTTGGCAAGGTTTTGCACATGACTTGAATCACAAGAGTTGCTGCAAGAGTGGAGATACATCCTTGGCCAAAACCAAAACATAATCTCATGCCTAAAAACAAATCAAAATGGCCAACTTTGAACAAGTGTATCTTGGTAAATCTTGATCCAATTCATACAATTCTTAACTCAAATGAAAGTAGGGAAATTGGAGAGTAAGTTTCATGTTAATGGCAAGTTAAAATGTTGTCTAGAATCATGTGGAAAAGTGACCTAAAGTTGTGTCCAAAAATTTGTCTCAAGTAACCTAGAAAAATTCTAAGTTATTGAACTTTTGGCATCATTGACAACTTAACTTTGAAGGAAAATAAATTGATGAGTTTTTGTCCAATGGAAATGATCAAGTAATGTATAGAAAGCTTGAATAACGATCTTAAACTTGGAGGAAAGAGCCTTGGAAAGTTACCTTAAAAATTTGCCTAAAACTTGTCCAATCTTGATATCTTTGAAACCTTAACTTGGAGAGATCATAAATTGAGCTCTATACATGCAATGGAGGATTCCTAGTACTAAAAATAAATCTTAGAGGATGATCTACAACTTTCAAGTTGTAGGAAAAGTCATTTGAAGCTTGCATCACCATGTAAGATGGGCTTGAAAACATGTACTTCAAGCTGAATTTCCATATCTCTCCATATCTCTCAAACTATGGATCTTTTGAACTTTCTTTCTTCTACAAACTTGTATTTCATGATGTCCTAGTTAATTTTATAACAAGTTTTCTCTCATTGGACCAAGGATGATAAATTTATGGATGTTGCAAAATGACTAGAATTAAGGTTTTTTACACTTAGAAAATATTTCATCAAAACCCTAATCCAACCAAACTCCTGATTTTATGTTTCTCCTTGACTTTCCTTGTTCCAAACACATGAAAACACTTGAGGACACATAGAATACCATTACTTTACCTTGAAATCCAAGACTTTGACCCTATTGAACCACAATTGGCTTTTGCTTACCAGATGAAATCTTAACACCTTTTCCGTTGATTAAAGCTCTTGTTATGGTTTGTAATGATACATACCACATGTAGAGGACCCTAAAGATGTGTATTGAGCCCTATAATCATGTCTTTCCAAAATAGCTAGCCACAAATTCCTTTTGAACCAAAACCCTAATCCAGTTGTTCATAAGATAAAAGGAGGTGATCAATGCTTGCAACCTTTATCCAGATGATTGTGAGATATGTCTTGATAATGAGAAGACCTTGGGGCTTAAGAATACCACAAGGTTGGGAATTAATCCTTGCTTGAGCTTTGAGAATGGATCTTATTCTTGAGAATTGAGCAAGATACCTTGACCCTCTGCCTAGAACCAATGCTATGCACAAATGTTGATGCAAAATAATATGAAACATAAGCCAAGATATTAAGAAAAGGAGTGGGAAAATTTTGGGGTGCTACAAATATCAAAATATAATATTATTGTATTAGTTAATAGGATGAGAGATCATCTATTGGGTACTTTGATTGATTTCATGTTATTGACTCAGACATGAACCATGATCCAAAGTGAAGGATTATAATATTAATAGCTTAATAGAGTTGCATATTACTGATAACTATCATACATAAGGATATGTTGATCAAATATAAGCCCAACAAGTTTTCCCAACTATTAACACCAAAGTTTAATTTACTCTTTGTTATTTCAATTTCACAAACAAACAAGCTTTGACAAACCATCCTTAAAATCATAGAAACAATTGAGCAATCTTTGAAACACACCAAGACCGTGTGAAGACGATAAATTAAAAACATGCTTATTGCTGTCTAACAATAAAATGGCATTGTTGTCAGAGGCTGGTTTTAGTTTTTAAAAATATTACGATAGTTTTTTTAATCATTTTATGTATTCTATTAATACCTGTCTATGTTTGTGCATAGTTTATACTCACTAACCTACTAATAGTCTTGGCTAGCCTATTGATATGTATTTATGTCAGGAAAGGTTCTCGAAGAACAATTCTTGTTCGATCCTAAAATACAACTAATCACATGCATAAACAACAACAAGACAAGAAAATAGAAAAAACTAGCCAAAAGAAAAGATCTAGAAGAGTCTTGTGTTTCAAAACCAGAGACCATGGCATAGCCTGATAATGACAACATTGGTAACAACAACAACGACAACAACAACAACAACAATGGCAACACTGGAAACACCAACAGTGGTTGAATGTTGTGTCAAAATAGTCCAAGATGACTAACTCGTATAGCTATACTGCCAAGGAATACATGCCAAACCGAGATGAAAACAAGTTTATTACAAATTCTTTAATCTAATAATTTTGTAGGATTGAATCTTGAAGACCCGTATACACATCTCACAAAGTTCTAAGAGATGTCTGGTACTCTTGGAGCTTTGGAAGCTGAGGAAGAGGTGGTATTCATGAGAATATTTTTATATTCATTGATCAACAAAGCTAAAGAATGGTATCTTGATCAACCAACATAAATGATGGCCAACTGGAACGCAATAGAGGAAAAGTTCTAAGATAAGTTATTTCCTCACAACAAGTTCATGGAAGTTAAAACCATAATTGTTGCGTTCTTTCAAGGTGTAACATAAACTCTTTGTGAAGTGATTACTCACTATTTTACTATTCCTTAAATTTACATTGAATTTGTTGACCTTTTAGTGTTCTTTAAAAATAAACTTAGTAGATTTTGCAAGTTTAACAGCAAATAAGGTTTACAAGAATTTAGGAATATCTTCTTAATAATATGATGTTATAGGAAATGATTAATATGTTTTGTATGTCAGATGTAGTAAGAGAAATGAAAAAAAGGAACACGAAGAATGTCAGAAGGATTCACAAAGTCTATTTTTCAGCACATTTTGCATCATATGATGTATGTGTGGTGTTTTGATCATATCTTGATCGTCGTAACTCAGAATGATGTGGGACCGGTGGAAAATGAAACTTAGCATCAAGGGATAATACTTTATGAAGACACCAAAATATAATTCATCATTTAACTCTCAGGTCATACACGTATTAGAAGCGTGTGGAATCTGCCTGTTTTTTGTCAGACACATCTAAATACATCCAAACGCGTCCCGTATGCCCCATATGCGTCCCCGTATACCCCATACACATCCCTTATGCCTATACGCGTTTAAGATATGTTTGAACTATTTGGATTCTCGGATCTCTTTCAGACGTCCTCATATTCATATGGCATCATCCAAAAACTCAAAATTTGTATTTAAATGAAGGAAACATGATTTTCTTGAGAAGTCTTGAATTTTGATGGCAAATATGAATTTTAAGCATAATGCTTATATGAAAGGAAATACTTGAAGGAATATTCAAATAAATTTTCTCTTGAATTTCTGTTTTTGAAGATCATTGAGTAATATATTTTATGTGGATTATGGATTTTATTTACTTTATTAGCAGCTAAACCCTCAAATGCTAGGGATGAGTCATTGTTCTTGATTGAGTTTAAATTTTTGAAGTGACAATTGTAATGATTTGTATTTTATTCCTACACAATTTATTTCTTTGTGTGTTTAACCTCTCATTCCTAGCATGCTCTTCTATTATCTTTTGCAAACAAACAAATTTCAAAAATCCCAAACACCTTTTTATTCAACTAAAGTTAAACGAGACTCTAAAGTATAATGCATTCCTTGAGATTCATATTCCGGCATTTCTCGATATTACTACACTTGAAGATTAGTACACTTGCTAATTTATTGATTAAGTTTTGCGCCATTGTTAGGGACTGTTAAAGATTATAGAATTTGCAATTTTATTTTTAGCTGAAATTGTGTTGCTCTACAACCAAAAATATTATATTTATTTATATTTGTTATAAATAACCTATTTCTGAATTTTGTATGCAAGGAGAATCCTCGTCTAATTTATCTTTTTGAACAAAAGTCGAGAAAATCTTATGCGCTTTGTTCTGGAAAGGCCAGTTGTAGAAGCTAGAAAAACAAGAAGAGACAAGTTATCACCCATCAGATATAAAATAAGAAAAAAGATGTAGAGCAAATAATGGTTGCAGATCCACCAGCTCTTAAAAGAATAATTAGAGACTATGGAAGAGAAAATGCATCGGGAGATAGACTGTCAATCATGAAACAGCCGTTGAATGTACCTAACTTTCAGTTACACCCTACATTCATCCATCAACTAGAGAAAAGGCCTTTCAAATGTTTTTAACATTAATGAAGGTGCAAACAGACATCTGCAGAGGTTTCTAACAATGGTATGACTTTGAAGACAAAGGGGTATAAAGAAGAAAGTAAAAAACTGAGAATGTTTCCTTTTACTCTAATAAAAGATGCAAAATAATGATTTTACTCGCTTCCAACAGATTGCATTACCACTTGAGAAGAAATGGAAACAAATTTTCTAAATGAATATTTTTATGTTTTAGTTTTCCTTAGAAAATGATATGAAATCATCGATTTTAAACATGAGGAATGTGAGTCATTAGGGTATGCATACAAAAGATTACAATATTTGTTGGTTGTGTGTATTACACAAAATCTAGATCAAACAGAGCATATGAAGATGTTTATTAATGGACTCGAGCTGAAGACTAAACACTTGATTAATACAACTATTGGTGCCTCATCAAATTTTACAACAACTACTAGCATCAAGAAAATTATTGAAGCCATCGCTGCAAATGAATATCTTCAATTATACAATAGATGCACAAACAAGCCAAAATGAGTTATTGATATGAAACTAGTAACTCGGGGTATAAAGTTAGAAGATCAATTTGAAGCCAAAGTTGAAAGGCGACTTAAGGCACTAAACATAGGTACTCAGCAGGTAGCTCAAGTCTCACAGGCAAAAGCAGTTAATTGTGAAATTTGTGAGGGTCCTCATTTTTCTATGAACTGATTAGTACATCTATAACATGTTGAAGAAGTTGGTTATCTCAAGTAGAATAACCCATATTCCAACACGTATAATCCAAGATGGAAAAATCATCCAAACTTTTATAGAAAAGATTAGCAAAGGAGTGTTCCAAAACAAAGTCCAATGCAATATTAGACCCAACATCAAAAGATCACCCTGTTTCAATATCCTAATCAACAATTCCAACAACAATTTCCAAAACAACAACCAGTTTCGGAGAAAGTAGATAGGGAGATAGCTCTTCAAAAGGTTACTACTCAGAATGCCCAATTTCAAGAAGAGACTGCGAATAACCTAAGGAACACTACATCATCTATAAAAAAAATCTAGAGGTACAAATGGGAAAAATAGCTCAATATATTTCATAACAAGTTTATGGTAATCTCCTAAGAAACACCATCAATAATCATAGAAATCACGAGACTGTCAATGTTGTTACTAGCATATCTCAAAATGAAAAACACCAAAAATAAGAAATCAATCTGCGTTATTTGCAAAGATTAAAAAGGGGAGTGTTTAAAAAAGAGCTACATATTCCACAACAAGCACAAGGGAGTACTTCGAGCACCACAATCACAAATCCCATAAATCATATTAATGTTACTACTATCACAATAAGAAGTCAGAAGATTGCTAAAGATGAAGAAGAGAAGGAAACAAATGATTAGCATTTTATAGAGGTAGATATGGAAGTGGCGGAGAATAAGAAGTAAGCAAAAGAAGTTATGTTCCCTAAAATAAAACTAAAGAGAAAAATAAGAATGAGACTAAACTGGTGACTAAGCTAGCTTATTCTCAGAGGGTGAAAAAGAAAGATCAAACAATAAAAATTTCTAGAAATTTATTAAAATGTTCAGAAAGTTTGAGATAAACATTCTTTTCTTTAAAGCACTCGAGCAAATTCCCATGTACCAAAAATTCATGATAGAGATAATTTCTGAAAAGAGAACATTGTGAAATGAGCCAGTAATCTTAAATGAGAAGTGTATTGCAATATCACAAGGTAGGAGAATCCCCATCAAATAAAAGATCCTGGATCTGTCACAATCCTATGCATTATAGCAGTTAAAACTTTCAAGATGGCTCTATTTGACTTGGGAGATAGTGTGAGCTTGATGCCATTGTCAATCTTTAAAAGCTTGGTACTTGAAAAGTCAACAATACAAGGATGAATTTAAAATTTATAGATTACTCTGCAAAGTATCCACATGGGTTGACGGAAGATGTGCTGATTAAAATAGAACAAATTATCTTTTTTTTGAACTTTTTGATCATAGACTTGCCTGAAGACGAAGAAGAAGAGATACCTTTCATTCTTGGTCGACCGTTCTTGCTTACAAGTCAATGAAATATCAATTTATAAAAAGGTACACTCACTTTAAATGTTTATGATGATGAAATAACATTGATTATGCTTGAAAATAGGAAGCAAGAGGAAGCAAAATAGAATAATTATCAAGTAGGCATGATCAAAATAGGTGTGGGAAGTTGAATTCAAAAACTAACACTAGAAAAAGTCTCAAGAGTAACATCTCAAATAATATCATCTCCATCAGCACCTCTGAGTAGAAAGACTCAAAAATCCATTCCGAGAGCCAAGAGAAAAAATAAAAAGTGACATCAAAGTATTTTTATGGAAATATAGAGTACCCTGCTGCATAAAGTGATTTTTAATTCTAGGAAAGATAACTTATTTGTTTCTAAAAAGAAAAGCATCAAAGTTTAGAAGATGAAGTATCCATCTTAACATGGATGATGAAGTAAATGAATGTTGCTTGGGAGGCAACCCAAGGGAGGTGCTCTTGACATATGTTTATATTACTTTTTTTTCAATTTAAATTAAGTTCTTAGTTTTGCTTCGTTTTTGTTGGTTTATTTCATGTTTGTTTACTTTCATATGATTATCTGATGGTTCGTAGTAAAATATTGTTTGTCTAATAATCAAGTAACATATCTATTTTCAGTCCTTGTGCATAAAAACTCATAAAATATTGTTTTTCATGTACTTCCGAATGTTCTAATTTGGTTTAATTCAGCCTTATTGAAATTTAATCAAGTTTATTCTAACTCACTATGATGCCACATCAAACAAGATGCACCGTGTAGGTTATTCATATCTAACCAACCTGGTGAGTAACAGAAAAAGACAAACACTTTGTTTCATCATGAGAGAGCATTTCAGTATGTACTCATTATTCATAACTTGTATATTTTCTTAATTGATTTCAATTGCATTGTTCACACACACTAAGGTGCGTTTTTTAAATTTTAATCCCAAGCCTTTTTGCCATCCTATTTTATTTTATATATCCTTTTCTAAACCATTTTGAGACTTTTATCCATTTTTGTTTTTTATTACTACAATATAAACCATTTGCCAAAACACTCTCCTACCCTCCTCGGAGTTAGAAGATTAATCTCTTGGAACTTTGTCTAACTTAAGTTTGGGGCTTCTGTTGAAATATCAACTTTTAAGTTTGGGTGTTGGTTCAGAAAAATACAAAAAATAAGGAAAATAAAAGAATACGAGTTAAGTTTAATGCAAAAAAAGAGAAGAGAAGTTAAAAAATTCAATTGATTAAAAAAATGAATGAAAAGAAATATGAAAAATAATGATATCAGATTACTCAAAAAGAAAGGAGTTGAAAGTCAACTTTAAAAAAAAATTTGAAATAAGAAATCTAAAATTGAATGCTCCATGGTACCTAAAAGAACTCAGGAAATGAAGTACCCCCAAAATAGCTTCTTAGTTTAAACATAGTGATGAGAATATTCCATCTGACTCCAAGAATTAACCTATTATCCTAATACATCCTACCCAACCCTAGCCCCATTACATCCTTAAAGACCTTAAAAAGTGTGTGTATTGTTGTATCTTGTTATCTGATTAAAATTTATTCAAGCCTAAGTATAATGTTGGATACTGTGAATTTAAGCGAATAAATACATAAACACTTGACAGATTTGGTGAGAATGTGTAGTGATATGACATGTGAAGCAGTATCATCAAGCGAGAATGTGGAAGATCAACCAAACTTTCTAAAAATATGAAGCTCAAGGTACAAGTAATAGACTATCACAAATGAACATGGAGGTATAACACTATTAACTCTTGACTTTAATTGAGTTGGTATGAAAAAAATATTTTCTTTTAAGAGTTGCTCGAGGATATGAAATAAGATAAGTTTGGGGTTGTGTTTAGTCACTATTTTACTATGTTTTATCCTTAAGCTTACATTGAAATTGTTGACCTTTTTGTGTTTTTAAATAATAAACTTAGTAAGTTTTGCAAGTTTATCAACAAATGAGGTTTACAAGAATTCAAGAATATCTTCTTAATAATATGATATTTTGGGAAAGGATTCACATGAATTGTTGGTTGGAGGAAGTCAAATAAATGACCGAAAAAGGAATGTGACAAATGTCAGAAGGATTCACAAAGTATATTTTTCAGAATATTTTATATCACGATATATATGTGGTATTTTGATGATATAAAGAGTGTCGTAACTCTAATTGACAGGGGAAGACAACAAGAGCTACAACTCTTATGAAGACAACAAAGGCTACTTCAACATTTTTCTCTAGAATACGCATATAAGAAGCATATGGAATCTCCCAGTTTATTTAGACACGTCCATACATATCCAGATGCGTCCCTGATGCCCCATATGTGTCACATATGCCTATACGCATTTTAAGACGCATTTTTCATTGTTTGGATGCCTAGATTTTTTCTAGACACCCTCGTATGCGTATGTCATCATCCAAACCACTAAAAATTGTATTTAAATGAAGGAAATCTGATTTTCTTGGAAAATCTTGAATTTTGCCGGCAGAAGAAAATTTTGAGCAGATAGCTTATGTGAATGGAACTACTTGAAGGAATATTCAAAGAAATTCTATGTTGAATCTCTCTTCTTGACAATTATTGAGTAATGTATTTTATGTGGATCATGGATTTTATTTACTTTATGTATAGTTATACCCTCCAACCATAGTGATGCATCATTGTTCTTATTTGATTTTAAATTTTTGAAGTGACAATTGCAATGACTGATATTTTATTCCTACATGATTTGTTTATT
>CAWUDS030003319.1:0-12500 GCA_963859935.3 Lathyrus sativus
GAACAGAGAAAACCTCCAATAATGAGAATGAATTGTATAATTCTTGGATCTCCCGTAATAAAGAAAAAAAAAATCAACTAAGCAAGGAATTATTTCAAAGGGCAAAAATTCTAGATAAGAAAGTTAAGAAAGGTAAGAAATTTAATCTTGTGGATGTATTAGAAACTCGAGTTCGATTATCGGATGATAGGGGTCGAAAAAAATACTTACCTAAAATATATGATCCTTTCTTGAATGGACCCGCTCGTGGAGAAATCCAAAAAAGCGTTTCTAAAAAGAAAACTTTTGACTCAAACTCCATATTGATAAATAGGATTCATGGTCTCCTTCTTTGTATGAATACCAATTCTCCAGAATTGGAACAGAAAATAGATAAATTGGATAGAAAATTAGTATTCACTGAAATGGGTTTTTATTTTAAAATAATGAGTAAATTTTCGGAAAAATCAGTATCCAATTTTCATTTTGACGGACTTTCTTCAGTTCCAGAACATGAACAAGTAAAAATCTATTCCAAAGAAAAAAAAATAAAAAGAAACTTCTTATTTGATGCAATTCGGACTAATCCTTTCAATCATAAAACAATTTTTAATAGAAAACTATGTAGTGAAATCAAGGAAATAAGTAAAGAAGTTCCTCGATGGAACTACGAATTACTGGACGAGACGGAGTACATGCTGGAACCGGGCTATAAACAAGAACATCATATTCGTTCCCCAAACGCTGAATATGTAGTTATTTTTAATATGGAATCAAGCTCATTGGGTCCTCGTATTCAAAATAATTCTTTTGCGCATCAATATAAGGAGGCAGAGGACCGCCGTAACGAATTCTCTGTAGCTTGTTATGTACCCGGCGCAGATTTTAACAGAGATCTTATTCGAGGATCTTGGCGCCCTCAAAGGCGTAAAACAGTTATTTCGAGACTCTTTCAAGCAAATGGGAATGTCCATTCCCCCCTTTTTTTGGATATGATCAACAAAAGCAATTCCTTTTTGTTTGATGTTTTGGAGGACATGTGGGACTATTTGACCCTATATTTCAGGAAACCCGATCCTGATAATGTATCATTTTTGAGGTTAAAAAAGGCAAAAAAAGAGAACGAGCAAAGAATGAGAATGGAACAGGACGCCGAAGACGAGGCTGTTGAGACACTTCGAAGAGTCGAAGAAGCCTGGGAGAGCATTCTATATGGTCTAGTAATCAGAAATTTCGTATTGTTATTTATGTCCAGGTTTCGAAAATATATTCTATTACCGTCGTTGATAATAACGAAAAATATCATTCGTATATTATTATTTCAAGATCCAGAATGGTCAGAAGATTTTGGGGATTGGCAAAAAGAAACCCATATTAACTGCACCTATCGGGGCACTCCAGTATATAACAACGCATTGCCATACAACTGGCTCGACGCCGGTCTTCAGATAAGGGTCTTATTCCCTTTTGTTCTGAAAGCTTGGCACGAGAAACCTAAGGTACTATCTACTGAAAAAAAACAATACAGTGAAAAAATATCCGCTGGAGATGAAAAAAGAATCTCTGCAACCCACTTATGGTTTTTAACAGCTTTTGGAACAGTACTCGAATCGTACCCTCAGGTGCATGTACCAAACCCATTTGCATTTTTGGGTCCCATTTTAAAACAAATAACAAAAAAATTGAAAAAAGATTTGAAAAAATGTTTGAAAAAATGGGAGAATGAAGCAAAAGAAGAGTCTCGAATCCTGTTAAAAGAATTCAACGAAATAGAAATTGAAAAAAATTCACCAATCAGTACGAGTAATGCAACTATTAGTCCATCCACATCCACATCCACAGAAAGAAGGATAAAAATCACAGAAAGAAGGATAAATCGTTTAAATGCGAAAAGAAATCAAATCTTAAAAGAAATGGAAAAATTGAGAAAAGAAAGGGTTATAACTAATCCTACAACATTAGAATTACTCAAAAATAGTTGGAAAATATTCAAAAGAAGAAACGTTCGATTAATCCGTAAATCCTATTGTTTTTTCCAAATTTTCATGGAAAGGCTATACACGCATATCGATAACATGGATATCTTTAATATTAACTATATTATAGGATTGACTATTCAATATGTAGAACATTTCCTTACTTCGAGCATTGTACAACGTTCTCTTAATTTTATTAATAATTCTATTAAATTAACTCGTGATTTATTGGAATCAACAAAGAAATTTGTAAAAAAATTCATTTACACGAAAAAAAAAAATGAAGAATATATTGATAGAATAAATCAAAGTATAATTCCATTTATGTCGGTTGTAGACAAACAAAAACGTCGGAATAGGACGGATATGTATTCACAGAATTCTTGTGATGTATCTTCTTTGTCACAAGCCTATGTATTGTTTCAATTATCACAAATGCAAGTTTGTAATGGATATAAATATAGGTTAAGATCTATTTTTGAATCACCTGGAAAATCTTTTTTTCTTCCGAATGAAATAAAGGATTATTTTTTAAAAATACAAGGAGAAAGATTCAATTCCAAATTAAGCCATAAGAACCGTCCCGATTCTATAATGAATCAATGGACAAATTGGTTAAAGATTCATTATCAATATGCTTTACCTGAGAGCACATGGTCGAGATTAGCACCACAAAAGTGGAGGAATACAATCCATGAACATCGCGTGGCTCAAAATAAAGATTTACTTGACTATGATTCATCGGAAAAAACTCAATTAATTGTTTCCAAAAAACGAAAAGTAGACTTATTAGAAGAAGTAGACTTATTAGAACAAGTAGACTTATTAAAAAATAAAAAAAAAATAAAAAAACAATATGGATATGATCTTTTTGCCTATCAATATCTAAATTATGTAGATAAGAATCAACCTTCTATTTATAGATATACATCACCTAGTTATAACACACCTAAAAATATAAAAGAAGTATTTGATCTAATGGGCGATAGCTTTATCCAAAATTATATAGCGGAAGATGATGAAAATAAGCCGGATAGAAAGTATTTTCGTTGGAGAGAAAGAAGGATGGGAATGAATGAAAAAAGAAGGAGAAGGACCAAAATAAGAAGGATAGCAATGAATGGAAAAAGAAAAAAGAATTCCATAACGAATGACAAATTATTGACTCCGAGTTTTGGTTTTTTGTCAAAATCAAAAATAGATGCATATAAGAAGAATCCGTGGATCTTACCACTAAATTTCTTGTTTATGCCGTTTTATAGTCAGAAGAACATTACTGATCAACTGGAATTACAGTTAGAAAAGAACGAATACGCGATTCACAGCAATCTAAAATCATATCTCGAAAGGTATTATAAGCCCAAGCATCGTTATAATGCAAATAGCCCTAAATACAGGAAGGATATGGCTGCAGAACAGAATTTCTTAATAGATAGATATGTGGGTTATTATTTACGCTGTGCGGAGTTTACGTACTACGGCGACAGCTACGCGAACATTGTCGGCGTACTAAATCTCCTGAAGCAAACGAAACAACCAAAACAAATTTTGTTGTCTACTATAAGGAGGGGAGAACTAGATCTGGAAACTTTTGTGCGTATAGTCAGTGATGATCCTTGTTTTTTTTACAGCAGGGATATTGAGGAAGTGCAGGACAACCTAGTTTTTTGTTTAGAACCCATTCGTTGTTCTTACAAAAAAAACTACGAACAATCATTTCTATATCAAACCATAAGCGTATCATTGAAGCACAAACGCCAAATTATAAATAAAGATAAAAATCATTATGATTTACTTGTTCCTGAAAATATTTTCTCCCCTAGACGCCGTAGAGAATTGCGAATTCTAACTTGTTTGAACCATAGGAAGAATCGGAAGACGATGGATAGAAACACAATAACTGATAAAGAAAAAACGAATTCTTCTGAAGTTTTGACTAAAAAGAAAGATCTTGATAGCGATACAAAAAAACTAAGGAATTTAAAATTCTTTCTTTGGCCAAATTATCGATTCGAAGATTTAGCTTGTATGAACCGCTATTGGTTTGATACACATAATGGAAGCCGTTTCAGTATATTGAGAATACGTATGTATCCTCGCCTCGATTGAAAATCTAGATTTTTGTTCTATTTATCCTAATATTTCTCGTAACATATCTATCTGATATGTGAACAATATTTATAGATAAATAAAATAAACGTCCACACACATTGTGGGAGTCATACGAATTCAATTTCTCAATGATGTCTCCATAAATCCATCGAAAAATGAATAAAATCTATTGTCTTATTTTTGTCTTTAAAATACAAGACAATAGATTTTATTCATTTTATGAATCCATAAATATAGTATTTATTATCTATTTGAATTACATTCCTTAATAATGAATTAATTTGAAAAAAAAAAAAGAAATTCAGAATTGTTAAATAAATGAAGAGAAAATTTTTTATAAAAAATTAAAAATAAGTGTAATTACTATTACTGATCAATAAAAATATCTACCAAAAAGGAGGGGGGGGAAGCTTTCATTTTATGATCAAAAATCCAGTTATACCTGTTATTTCAAAAAAAAAAAAAGAAGAAGAAAACCCGGGATCGGTTGAATTTCAAGTATTCATCTTAACTAATAAGATACGAAGACTTACTTCACATTTTGAATTACATCCAAAGGACTATTTATCTCAAAGAGGTTTACGTATAATTCTGGGAAAACGACAACGACTATTGTCGTATTTGTCAAAGAAAAACAAAATACGTTATCAAAATTTAATAAATCGGTTGGGTATTCGGGATTCATTCACAAATTAGCTAATTTCAAGAATCATTTTCAATTATTCGATTTATTAGATACTGAATTTTGATTAACTTTTTTTTGAACGATTCATGGAAGAATGAATCGAGGAAAAACCTATGAATGTCCCAGCTACAAGAAAAGACCTCATGATAGTAAATATGGGGCCTCAACACCCATCGATGCATGGTGTTCTGCGACTTATTGTTACTCTGGATGGTGAAGATGTTATTGATTGTGAGCCAATATTGGGTTATTTACACAGAGGTATGGAAAAAATAGCGGAAAACCGAACAATTATACAATATCTGCCTTATGTAACACGTTGGGATTATTTAGCTACTATGTTCACAGAAGCAATAACTGTAAATGGACCGGAACAATTGGGAAATATTCAAGTACCTAAAAGAGCCAGCTATATAAGAGTAATTATGTTGGAGTTAAGTCGTATAGCTTCTCATCTACTATGGCTGGGACCTTTTATGGCAGATATTGGTGCACAAACCCCTTTTTTCTATATTTTTAGAGAAAGAGAATTAATATATGATCTATTCGAAGCTGCCACAGGTATGAGAATGATGCATAATTTTTTTCGTATTGGGGGAGTAGCGGCTGATCTACCTTATGGTTGGATCGATAAATGTTTGGATTTCTGCAATTATTTTTTAACAAGGGTTATTGAATATCAAAAACTTATTACGCGAAATCCAATTTTTTTAGAACGGGTTGAAGGAGTGGGTGTTGTTGGTAGAGAGGAAGTTATAAATTGGGGGTTATCAGGACCGATGCTTCGGGCTTCCGGAATACAATGGGATCTACGTGAAGTTGATAATTATGAGTGTTACGAGGAATTGGATTGGGAAGTTCAATGGCAAAAAGAAGGAGATTCATTAGCTCGTTATTTAGTTCGAATTGGTGAAATGGTGGAATCCATAAAAATAATTCAACAGGCTTTGGAAGGAATTCCAGGGGGGCCTTATGAAAATTTTGAAATTCGCTGCTTTGATAGAGAAAAGGAGCCAGAATGGAATGATTTTGAATATCGATTCATTGGTAAAAAACCGTCTCCTACTTTTGAATTGCCGAAACAAGAACTTTATGTGAGAATTGAGGCCCCCAAGGGAGAATTAGGAATTTTTCTAATAGGAGATCAGAATGGTTTTCCTTGGAGATGGAAAATTCGTCCACCCGGTTTTATCAATTTGCAAATTCTTCCTCAATTAGTTAAAAGAATGAAATTGGCTGATATTATGACAATACTAGGTAGCATAGATATCATTATGGGAGAAGTTGATCGTTGAAATGATAATTGATACAACGGAAGTCCAAGATATAAACTCCTTTTCCGGATTGGAATCTTTCAAAGAGGTCTATGGAATTCTATGGATACTTTTACCAATTTTGATTCTTGTCTTGGGAATTACAATAAGTGTACTAGCAATTGTATGGTTAGAAAGAGAAATATCTGCAGGGGTACAACAGCGTATTGGACCTGAATATGCTGGTCCTTTTGGAATGCTTCAAGCTCTAGCAGACGGAACAAAACTACTATTCAAAGAGAATCTTATTCCATCTAGGGGAGATATTCATTTATTCAGTATTGGACCATCCATATCAGTCATATCCATTCTAATAAGTTATTCAGTAATTCCGTTTGGCTATAATTTTGTTTTATCTGATTTCAATATGGGTGTTTTTTTATGGATTGCTATTTCGAGTATTGCTCCCATTGGACTTCTTATGTCAGGATATGGCTCAAATAATAAATATTCCTTTTTGGGTGGTCTACGAGCTGCTGCTCAATCGATTAGTTATGAAATACCATTAACTCTATGTGTCTTATCAATATCTCTACGTGCGATTCGTTGAAACCGAAAAAGCTATTCGATGCTATTCTATTGCTATACTCCTCTCTTTATAGTACTATATTTCTATATAGTACTATAATTTCTGTATAGTACTATATAGCGAATAAATTGAATAGAAACCTTCATTATCTTTATTTTCTTTTTCAAAATTCTGATTGAAGAACTAAATTAGATAGTTATATGAGTGAAATAAAACAGCTTATATTGAATCTAATTTCAGAATACTAGATTCCTGCTAGTTAATAGATAGTATGATGATTTTATAAGGGCAGTCAAAATATTGAGTCTCATTTTCTATGTATAAGAATGAAATAAAATTATAAACAGAAGAGGACATTTAACCCAAGATTGGATAATTTGTCATCCTGTTTTGAAGCGGTCTCAAAAGACCAACCTTATTGAGTTTTAGTTACCATTTTTATGAATTATCATAGATATATAAAAATAAATAAGGGGGGTTAATAAAAAAGACTGGATGGTTAGAAACACCAAGATACACAAAGGATTAGTAACACAGATTTTGTAAATTATCCAAAAGAAAATTTACGCAGAATATAAAAAGAATACTAATTGGGGGCTTTAAGTTGGTAGAAAAAAGAAAGCAGTACTCCCCACAACTCCGATCCAGAGTATGCTTCCATTCAATCACTAAATAAATTACTATCAGGAACGAAAAAATCCTTTCCAATTTTTGGAGGTCCCTTTTTCATTTCATAGCACAAAAAAGAAGAATAGGAACGAAAAAAAAATAAGAAATCAAAAACGAAAAATAGATTTCTCTTTCGTTTTTGATTTCTTATATCCATATTCATGGAGATAAAATTCACATCATAATTAAGAAACGGATGTGTAATTATTTTTCGTCATTCAAAATCATGAGGGTTATTGAGAATTATAAAAGAGTATTTTATTGAAGAATTCAGTTATTACTCAACAAATTTGTATTTTCTTAGGGATGAGATCAATTCAGAAGTGCTTTAATTGGATCTTTTATGAAAATCGATTTCTCTTTCTTATTTCTAGAACAGACAGAATTGAATTGGTCTAATTCAGAACCGTTCGATAGATTTTAATCTTCTATATCTTAGGGATATATCAAGAGATAAATAATCGACCCGGTCCTTAGATTTACTTAAGGCTTTCCAGGAGCCGTATGAGGTGAAAATCTCATGTACGGTTCTGTAATAGAGATGGGAACAGGAATGTTATCACCGACTAGGATTATCTAACAGTTTAAGTACAATTGATATAGTTGATGCGCAATCAAAATATGGTTTTTGGGGTTGGAATTTGTGGCGTCAACCTATGGGTTTCATCGTTTTTATAATTTCTTCGCTAGCAGAATGTGAAAGATTACCTTTTGATTTACCAGAAGCAGAAGAAGAATTAGTAGCTGGTTATCAAACAGAATATTCAGGTATTCGATTTGGTTTATTTTACGTTGCTTCCTATTTAAACCTTTTCATTTCTTCATTATTTGTAACAGTTCTTTACTTGGGCGGTTCCAATATTTCTATTCCATACATATTTGTTTCTGAATTTTTTGAAATAAATAAAACATACGGAGTTTTTGGAACTACAATTGATCTCTTTATTACATTAGCTAAAAGCTATTTTTTCTTATTCGTTTCTATCATAACAAGATGGTCTTTGCCTAGGCTAAGAATGGATCAATTATTAAATCTTGGATGGAAATTTCTTTTACCGATTTCTCTCGGTAATCTATTATTAACAACTTCATCTCAATTGTTTTCGCTGTAAAAGATGTTCTATATTCATTACTTGTCTCAAATAAGAGAAAGAAATCAAAAAAAACTATACTATTCATAGATATTTACAATATGTTCCTTATGGTAACTGGGTTCATGAATTATGGTCAACAAACAGTACGAGCTGCAAGGTACATTGGTCAAAGTTTCATGATTATCTTATCTCACGCAAATCGTTTACCTGTAACTATTCAATATCCTTATGAAAAATTAATCACATCAGAACGTTTCCGCGGTCGAATCCATTTTGAATTTGATAAATGCATTGCTTGTGAAGTATGTGTTCGTGTATGTCCTATAGATTTACCCGTTGTTGATTGGAAAATGGAAACGGATATTCGAAAGAAACGATTGCTAAATTACAGTATTGATTTCGGAATCTGTATTTTTTGTGGTAACTGTATTGAGTATTGTCCAACAAATTGTTTATCAATGACTGAAGAATATGAACTTTCAACTTATGATCGTCATGAATTGAATTATAATCAAATTGCTTTGGGCCGTTTACCAATGTCAATAATTGATGATTATACAATTCGAACAATTCAAATCAAAAAAGACAATTTATTATAATTCAATAAAATACAACTTAAAAAAAAAACACACACAAATATTCTATATATTTCTATAGATAGAATAGATATAAATAGAATAATCTAAATCAAATATTTTAAATGTATAAAAAATGAATAATATAGTAAATATCATATTAGTAGAAATATTCTATAATTATTAGAGAACTATATTCTTCAATAGAATATATTAATATATTCTCGAAATTGAAAATATTTTGGAATTTCAATAAGATTTTCAATGGTTATATATGTTCTATCTACCTTTATACTTGAGTTTTCATATCGTTTCAAACTACTCTTTTGTATAAAGAGTGGAATGACATTGATTATATAACCATAACTATATCAATTTAAACTACTTAGGTTTTTCAATGCAAAGAAAAATTGAAATATATAAATTTTTTTTCCTGGTCATATCAATAAGGTCATGAAATTTCGATTTCGTTGTCTTTTTTTTTACATATAATGGATTTGCCTGAAACGCTGCACGATTTTCTTTTAGTCTTTCTGGGATCGGGTCTTCTATTAGGAAGTTTAGGAGTAGTATTACTTACCAACCCCATTTTTTCTGCTTTTTCGTTGGGACTGGTTCTTGTTTGTATATCTTTATTATATATTTTAGCAAACTCGCATTTTGTAGCTGCATCACAGCTACTTATTTACGTGGGAGCTATTAACATTTTAATCATATTTGCTGTGATGTTCATGAATAGTTCCGAATATTACCAAGATTTGAATCTTTGGACCGTAGGGGATGGAATTACTTTGATAGTTTGTACAAGTATTTTTGTTTCATTAATCACTATTATTTCCGATACATCATGGTACGGAATTATTTGGACTACAAGACCAAATCAGATTATTGAGCAAGATTTGATAAGTACTAGTCAACAAATTGGAATTCATTTATCAACAGATTTTTTTCTTCCATTTGAACTAATTTCCATAATTCTTTTAGTTTCTTTGATAGGTGCAATTGTCGTAGCTCGCCAGTAAGAAATCTTTAGAGAACTAGTAATAGAAATCAAGATTCTTTTTTTTTTCAATTTTCTCACATTTATTTCTGTCGAATTCTATGTGAAGTGAAAGAGTTTTTTTTTATGTAGAAATTCTTTTTTTTTTTATTGCCGATATATTCTTTTGTTAATGAATCCAAATTTATAAGGAGTTGGTCAATGATGCTCGAACATGTACTTGTTTTGAGTGCCTATTTATTTTCTATTGGTATCTATGGATTGATCACGAGCCGAAATATGGTTAGAGCCCTTATGTGTCTTGAACTTATACTGAATGCAGTTAATATAAATCTAGTAACTTTTTCTGATTTTTTTGATAATCGCCAATTAAAAGGAAATATTTTTTCAATTTTTGTTATAGCTATTGCAGCCGCTGAAGCGGCTATCGGACTGGCTATTGTTTCCTCAATTGCTCGTAACAGAAAATCAACCCGTATCAATCAATCGAATTTGTTGAATAAATAGCATTAATCCTATAATAATAAAGTAGAATTTCAAATAGTGTAATATGAATCTAATCAATTCATTTGAGTATTTATTCGACACAACTTATGATCATATCATGTTTACATTGCCTAAATCATAAGAAATGAAAGTATCCTGGTCCTCTTCGATTCCCTCTTGTAAATTTATCTAGACGCCTTTTTTTATTAACAGTTAACAATATTATCACAAATCATTGATTCATCTGGTATATAAATATACGATTCATTTACGAGTTTACTAGATCGATAATTTGCATTTTTGAACATCCAAAATTACTATAGATAATGTCACATTCAGTAAAGATTTATGATACATGTATAGGATGTACTCAATGTGTCCGAGCCTGTCCCACAGATGTATTAGAAATGATACCTTGGGGTGGATGTAAAGCTAAGCAAATAGCTTCTGCCCCAAGAACAGAGGACTGTGTTGGTTGTAAGAGGTGTGAGTCCGCTTGTCCGACGGATTTCTTAAGTGTTCGAGTTTATTTATGGCATGAAACAACTCGAAGTATGGGTCTCGCTTATTGATTCGTTTCAAAAAACACCACACGAATACGTTTTTTACTGGCAAAAACTCGTGTTCAAAATAAAAAAGAAAAAAATTCTATTTTATTTTGAGCATGGGCTTTTCTGGCCCAAGTGTATCTTATTTTTATCACGAATTTTTTTCCTTGGTTAACAATAGTTGTTGTTTTCCCAATAGCCGCAGGTTCCTTAATTTTCTTATTTCCTCATAGGGGAAATAAGGTAATTAGGTGGTATAGCATTTGTATATGCTTAATCGATCTCCTTCTAACAACCTATGCATTTTGTTATCATTTCCAATTGGATGATCCACTAATTCAACTGACGGAGAATTATAAATGGATCCATTTTTTTGATTTTTACTGGAGATTAGGAATAGATGGACTCTCCATAGGACCTATTTTACTGACAGGATTGATAACTACTTTAGCCACTTTAGCAGCTCAGCCGGTTACTCGAAAATACCAATTATTTTATTTCCTGATGTTAGCAATGTATAGCGGTCAAATAGGACCATTTTCTTCTCGAGACATTTTACTTTTTTTCATCATGTGGGAATTGGAATTAATTCCCGTTTATCTACTTTTATCCATGTGGGGGGGAAAGAAACGTTTGTATTCAGCTACAAAGTTTATTTTGTACACTGCAGGAGCTTCTGTTTTTTTATTAATGGGAATTCTGGGTATTGGTTTATATGGCTCTAATGAACCAACATTTAATTTTGAAACATTAATTAATCAATCATATCCCGTGGCACTAGAAATAATATTCTATACGGCATTTCTTATTGCTTTTGCTGTCAAATCGCCGATTATACCCTTACATACATGGTTACCAGATACCCACGGAGAGGCGCATTACAGCACTTGTATGCTTTTAGCCGGAATCTTATTAAAAATGGGAGCATATGGGTTGGTTCGAATTAATATGGAATTTTTTTCCCACGCTCATTCCATATTTTGCCCCTGGTTAATGATATTAGGTTGTATTCAAATAATCTATGCCGCTGCAACATCTTTTGGTCAACGGAATCTAAAAAAAAGAATCGCTTATTCTTCCGTATCTCATATGGGTTTTATAATTATAGGAATTGGTTCTATAAGTGATACTGGTCTCAACGGGGCCATTTTACAAATAATATCTCATGGATTTATTGGCGCTGCCCTTTTTTTCTTGGCAGGAACTAGTTATGATAGACTGCGTCTTCTTTATCTTGACGAAATGGGCGGAATGGCTATCCCAATGCCAAAAATATTCACTATTTTCACTATCTTATCAATGGCTTCTCTTGCATTGCCTGGCATGAGCGGTTTTGTTGCAGAATTGATAGTTTTTTTTGGAATAATTACTAGTCAAAAATATCTTTTCATGATGAAAATACTAATTACTTTTGTAACAGCAATTGGAATGATATTAACTCCTATTTATTTATTATCTATCTTACGGCAAATGTTCTATGGATACAAGTTTTTTAATACATCAAACTCTTCTTTTTTTGATTCTGGGCCCAGAG
>CAWUDS030003319.1:25000-34739 GCA_963859935.3 Lathyrus sativus
GTCTCGGAGGGTCCCAGCAGAGCACCCTCTATTTCTAATAGCCCATGAACTAGATCAGAATCATTCTCACGGAGTCTATAAGAAGCATCATTGTTTTCATTAGGTCTGGGTACAGAAAAAAAGTCTTCAGCGACCGATCCGGCAGAACAACTCAAAAGATAAAGAAGTATAGTTAATTTCTTCATGCTTCTTCCAAGTTCGACGTACCATTTGTACAAAGAAGAATCCCCCTCCTGACATGCTGTCTTCTTCATATAGATAGATATAGGATCTATAGAGCAATTACTGAGAAGTAGATTTTGTGAAACAACCCTCCCTATCTGATAAAAAAGGATCCCATGATCCTGAATCTCTCTTATATGAGATCTAAAATTCCAAGTTTGTCTATGAAGAGCAAATCGAATTATATTAGTGTCTATAATAGATTTCTTTTGTATAATACTAATCGATAGCGCCTCATTAGTAAGTGCTACAAGATCAGGTACATTAGAACCTAGAGTTATAGACCCCAATCGATTAGTATTGAATATTTGCTTTTCCAAGTGAAATCCCCTAGTATATGAAAGAGTAAAAAAGTGCTTTCTTTGTTGTGGAATAAGAAGCCTTCGTACCTTAATGCATGTATTTAATTTATCCGTCCCTATTAAACAAGGGTCTACTTTTTCTGGAATATGAGTAGAAGCAATAACAAGATTATTGCTAGTAGAACCTTTTTCAGAATCTCTGGAAAGAGAGTTCACTAATATACCCAGCGATAAGTCATCCGACTCCTTCCTATCGAAATCATGAATGTTTGGAATCCAAATTATGCAAGGAGACATTGCTTTTACTAATTCCAATTGAATTGTGAGATAAAACCGGTCTAGTTCCTTTTCCGGTATGATATCGCTAGATACCGGATCCTCCATACTTAGAAACTTCAATCGGCTATCAAGCTTACGGTCGAAATCGTCGCTATGATCCCTTTCATAATTCTCTGGATTATAGCAACTACCCTCGTAATCCGGTAAAAGACTGTAAATGGTACCCTCTCTTTGATCAAAAAGATCGTCCTCATCATAACTCGTATCAAAACCCCTAGGAAAGTTCTCCAGGAACTTGTTTACAAATACTGTAATGAAAGGAACATAGGAGGTTGTCGCTAGAGATTTGAGCAAATAGGATTGTCCAGTTATTATAGAACCTATCACTAAAATACCCCTAGAAGGGGATAGGGCTAAGCGTAGCGAAAAGGGTTTATCATGAGATGGGAAATCCAAACAGCTAGCCCTACACGGGATTTCTGAATAAGTGATTGTCTGATAATGAGCGAGGAATACCCGTCTTTCTGCTAAGCAGGATGTATTGAACTCATAATTCATTAGATCCTTTTTATGAATGTCAATTAAATATCGTAAGTAAATTGTTCCCGGTTGTTCAATCATTTGATAACCAGAGTTATTCTTTGATAACTCATCACTATTAGTAAGACTCACTAAAATTTGATCCATCCTTTTTTCTGTCGTTAAGGTAGAGAAAGTAAGCAAGAATTCTCTTTCTTTATCAGCAATTAAATCACTATTCGCGATCCAGGATTCTATTTTATCAGAAATGCAATCACTATTCATGTTTTTTCTTTTTTTTATCAATGAATAGATTTCTTTACTTGTATGACTTAAATGTCTCGTATTTTTCAAAAACGCGATTCGATTGATGGGATTTGGTAGAATCCTTATGAACTTCATGAGATTAAAACCTTCACCCCTTGGGACGCCAGAAGGCGAACCTCGTCTTTCTTCTCGAAAATTTTCGAATTGTTTTAGAGCCATTCGAAAAATATACTGTAACCAGAAATATTTTTGTTCTGATGTACCATACCTATCCAGAAGTTTTTTCAATTCAATGATGTAGGATGGAATCATCAACGATTTGACCTGTTCGAACTCTGTCTGTAACTCATTAGAGAATCGAGAAACAAAGGAAAGATGTGTATGAACTAAATATCCAGTAATAAGAAGAAGTAAAAGGATTGAAAACAGGAACTCCTCAATATTTAGTGATCTCAGATGTGTCGATATGAATGGTGACTCATTATTTGTGTGAAGAAGATCTTTTTCGTACACCTCTACAAGAGACTTATGTAAACACTTACTCCAAATCTCACTTATACGATTCCGTTGTCCAATACCCAGTTTTTTCCGAAGAATTGCCTTGGCTCCATGGATAAGATTAGGCAAAATAGATAACATTTTTTTCCATTTAGGACTCTTCTTTAGTATCACAAATAGGTCTGAAAAAGTATGTATAAATAGTAAAAGTAGATTTTTTTGCCCTGTCGTGGTAAGGAGCGACGGTATTATATACGGGTACAATGGCTTCAATTTGGAGAGAACGGTTGAAAAACTACTCTTTCTTTGAAAGTTTCTATACATCTGCCCTTTTTTAAGGAATTTTTTTAGAGGTTTTTTTTTCCTCTTTTCGGATGGTAAAAATTCCTCAGAATATAGAGTATATGAATATAGAGTATATAGAGTGTCACGCAAATCAGTGTCAAGCAAATCTATGTTTAAATCGAAATCCAAATACGTATGCAACTTTTTCCATTTTGGATCAGACAGATTAATAGCGGAAAGACGATTACAATAAGTTCTTTCAAAATTCACTATTTCTTCCTCTGTTAGAGGTGTTCCAGAAATGTCCGCAATAGCTCTAGGACCGCGAGTTGGAAAATGGAAAGATTTGTACAAGTCATATCCGTCATCACCACTTTGCGGAAAATTATTTAATATGTTAGAGACCTCTAACTCGCTTGGTGAAATAGTATCTCTGTCCAAAAAAACATGTTTTTTTTTCCCGTCGCCAAAAGAAAATATTTTCTTTCGACTGAACAAGACATTGAGGAATTGTTCATACAAAAAATCATAATTACAGGACCTTTCCCCATAAAAAGAGAATCTTTTCTTACAATCGAAATCTTGATTATTCAAGAATCGAAGTCGATTTACTTTATAAAAAGAGGAAATCAATGAACTTCTATGAAAACATTTCACAGGATTCAGCCAATTGTCTTGATTTGCTATCTGATTGATCAATAATTTCGATTTTTGAGAAGTATAATAGTCATCCAATAATAGGGCTTTCTTTTTTTTCAAATGAACCGTTTGCAGACCCATTGATTCTAACAACTGATTCCCGAGTGCATCATTCATACGTTTCAATTCATCCATATGGATCTGAGACCTATGAACGGGCATACTCCCAAAACTCACCAAGAAAAAAGGAACTGAGTTAGAGAAAAAGGGAAGAAGCTTGGACAAAAACAAACAAAGTGACTTAGAAAAATTTTTTTTGTCGATAACCTCAGACCAATCAATCGAATATGCATTCATATGTAATCGATCGAACACTACTTGAAAACGGCTATTCTCCTCAGAAATGAAATGGTCCAAATGTTCCTGGAAATTCTTGCTCCCCTTGGACCATTTGTATTTATCTGTATTTGGATCCTTATTCACGGATCTCTCGGTTCGATAAATAAAAAGAAGAGGATCAAAGCATTTCTTCTGACTCTTTTTCCAATTTGAGAAACGTTGATTGATCATGTGTTTCCTTAGAGGTATATGATTATGAATATCATTTTCATACCTTTTAATTACATATTCTAAGTTGCGATTGAATCGATTACCTTGAAAAGAATTCCCACAAGAGGTCTGGACCCATTTTTTTATGATCTTTGGATAAAAAGATTCATTCGCTTCGTAAAAAAGCCGAGGCAGAACCAATAAAGATTTCTTTTTTGATTCATCCCTGGAGTTGAATACTTGATTTACAAATTGTTTATCATCAATTTTCGACAAATCAATAGAAAAAGAGAATCCATTATGATACACCAGATCCGGCTTAGTTATTGAGAGATTGAATAGATTTGCCATTTCTTGAAATCTCTCTTCTGATTGAAAATCGCGATGTAACAAGTACCCCCCCCTATTCTGGTCATGGAATAGATCAAATAAACCAAAAACTAGCTTTTTGTTCAAGAATGAAATATGATTTGGAACTGTCAAAAGTTTCTCCTTTGCAACCCTATCACATCCTCTATCGGATGAAATAGGATGAATTGAGACATTATTTTGTAAATACATGATTATCTTAACTATATTGGCTATTTCTT
Organism: Lathyrus sativus; assembly: GCA_963859935.3. NCBI lineage: Eukaryota > Viridiplantae > Streptophyta > Magnoliopsida > Fabales > Fabaceae > Lathyrus > Lathyrus sativus. Next base: position 29,151 of record CAWUDS030003319.1, read on the forward strand.
TATTTTCCGATTGCCTCGAAAGAACAAAAGAAACATCTTCTTCTTTTTTAAATAATTTTATATCTTGAGCGGACTTCTCAGTAGGATTCAAATCCAGATGAAGTTCTGACCATCTGTCGCCGAAAAAAGAGCAATTATCTCTCTCAGATATATTTTTTTCTTTTGGACCAGACAGGAGCGGAACAATCAACCTAGTCATGACCAACCTATTGATATTGAACGAATCTTTTGAGTCTTCCAATGGATCATTCCCGGATCCAATGGAATTGATTTGTATAGGAAGAAGCCCTGTCAAATAAATATTTTTTTTTTCGATCATCTTTCGATTGTTAATACGATATATAAGGATCGCTAGTAGAAATAAGACAAAATTCTTGATCGTGAAATATCTTGTTAAACCGCGTGAAACTAGGATACTCCAAATTCTGGAGTCTAAGAGTTTGATAAAACTCTCTTGATGGAAAAAAATGTGAATGACAGATATGACTGAATGGAATTGTGTCCAGGAATCTGAGAAATAGGAAGAATTCTTGCTCTCTCTAAAAATGTCTCGCAATTCTAAAATCCAAATGTCTAAGTCATTTTTCTTCGTTTGATTCATATATCCCCCTTTATTTAAAAAAATTAAAAAAATTTGATGTATTTTTTTTATCGATTGTTTTTTCTATTCTATTTATTTCTCTTTTCTCTATGTATTTATTTATATCTAAACTGAGATATATCATCATACCAGCAACTTGATTTGCTATTTCACTCTCAATCTCTTGCCCTAAAAAAAGGATTCTGTCGTAAAAAAGTTGATGGTATAAGTCAACCCAAGTAGCTTCATCCTCGCCAGGAATTTGAAAGGCTACCTTTGGAACACCTACTGGCATAAAAAAATGATGAAGTTGTCTGACACCAGCATGTTACTTTGATGTCAAATTGTGCAGATTATAGATATTTATCTATGATCTATATATCTATTTTATTTTCGATTCCGAAAAGAATATGAAATTCAGAAAATAATATGAATATTTTAATCTTCAAGTTTTTCGTTTTACTATGTATATCATATTAAGTATAAGATATAAGCTTTTTCCAATAGAAGAAGTTTGACCCCTCCCATTAATAATTCCCATTATTAATGTTTTCGTTTTCTTTATTGGTGGGGTCTTATATATTCCATTTTCATGTGCCTCACAACCCGAAAGAATTCGGGGGGAGGGGTCATTTCGTTTTTTGATCTAGAATGAATAGTTTCAAGAGATGAGAGAATTCAGAATACCCACTAGAAATACTAATCCAATCCATAAGGATGTAGCGGAAAAGACAACATTTTTGTTACTTGACCAACCATCAGGAGAAGCAAATACAACAGGTACACTAATTAATAAAATGGATGAAGTAACAATTAATGCAAAAACAGCTAATTGAAACGCAATAGTCATGTTTATAATCCTCTAATTTACCAACAAAAGAACTATACCATTTGATCCCCCAACCCCTTTTCTTTTGATTTGACCCCTTCCAAAAATAAATAAAAAACACATTCTCATTATGGGGGGTTTTATCATGAATCCATTGATTTTAGATGACACTCCTTATTGAGGCATGAATCGAGGGGTAGTTTTTTTTTTTTTTACTTCACAAAAGAGCATGCTGGATCATGAATATATAATATATAATATATATGGATAGAGAACTAGACCAATAGATTCACACTGGATATCTTTATCATAGAGAAAAGGGTATTAATTTGTATGGTCATGTTCTCTTGAGTGGAATAAAGATAAAATAGAAATTAGCTTTTGGAGAGATGGCTGAGTGGTTGATAGCTCCGGTCTTGAAAACCGGTATAGTTCCAAACAAAGAACTATCGAGGGTTCGAATCCCCCTCTCTCCTTTTTCTTGGCGAATGGATTTTTTTCTTTTATTGATTTAAATTGATTTAAGTTGGCTCGGTTTTTTCGGGCTCGGCTAAGTGGTGATATAGCCGAGCCCGAAAAAAGATTAGATATAAATGAATTGAAAAAGAAAATATTTTTTCAATATGATCTCCTCGACTCAACTCAATATGTATACTAAAATCAAAGTGATTCTTACGTCAAGCATTGGATTTCATGTCTCAATTAAGAGGAGTCATGGAAAGAACAGGCTCCAAATCTCTATCAATTCCTTTTTCAAATCCTGCGGCAGCTGCGCGAGCTCTTCCCGCGTGCCATAAATGACCTACGAATAGGAAGAATCCTAGAACAAAATGAGAAGTAGCTAACCAACTTCTAGGAGAGACATAATTGACTGCATTAATTTCTGTAGCTACGCCACCCACGGAATTTAAAGAACCTAAAGGAGCATGAGTCATATATTCTGCGGAACGACGTTCTTGCCAAGGCTGTATATCTTTTTTCAGTCTACTCAAGTCCAAACCATTAGGACCTCTTAGAGGTTCTAACCAGGGAGCACGCAGATCCCAAAAACGCATAGTTTCTCCTCCAAAAATGACTTCTCCGGTCGGAGAACGCATTAGATATTTACCTAAACCGGTAGGCCCTTGAGCGGAGCCTACATTAGCTCCAAGACGTTGGTCTCTAACTAGAAAAGTAAATGCTTGAGCTTGAGAAGCTTCCGGTCCAGTGGGACCATAAAACTCACTAGGATAAGCAGTATTATTAAACCAGACAAAGCAACAAGCTATAAAACCAAAAACGGCTAAAGCACCTAAACTATAAGATAAGTAAGCTTCCCCAGACCATACTAGTGCACGCCGAGCCCATGCAAAGGGTTTGGTTAAGATATGCCAGATTCCACCAAGTATACAAATGGAACCCAACCATACATGTCCCCCAATTATATCTTCCAAATCGTCCACACTAACAATCCAACCTTCTCCCCCAAAAGGCGATTTTAGTAAATAACCAAATATAATGCTTGGACTAAGGGTTAAGTTGGTAATTTTTCTTACATCTCCCCCTCCTGGAGCCCAGGTATCATATATACCCCCAAAATAAAAAGCCTTCAATATTAGAAGAAAAGCCCCTATACCTAACAAAATTAAGTGAATACCTAAAATAGTAGTCATTTTATTTCTATCTTTCCATACATAACCAAAGAATGGAAAAGATTCTTCAAGAGTCTCAGGTCCCAGAAGTGCATGATAAATACCGCCAAAGCCCAATACTGCAGAGGAAATTAAGTGAAGTACTCCAGATACAAAGTATGGAAAGGTGTCGATAACTTCCCCTCCAGGACCTACCCCCCAACCTAGAGTAGCTAGATGGGGAAGTAAAATTAAGCCTTGTTCATACATGGGCTTCTCGGGTACGAAATGAGCAACTTCAAATAGGTTCATTGCTCCGGCCCAGAATACTATTAATCCGGCATGGGCTACATGGGCCCCCAGTAGTTTACCGGATAAATTGATAAGTCGGGCATTCCCGGCCCACCAAGCAAAACCAGTCGTTTCTTGGTCACGACCAGTTAAAGGTAAAGTTCCATTAAAGAGCGTTTCCACGTGGTAGAACCTCCTCAGGGAATATAAGGTTTTCATGAGGCTGATCTTGAGCCGCCATCCACGCACGAATACCTTCGTTTAAGAGAATATTTTTGGTGTAGAAAGTCTCAAATTCAGGATCTTCCGCTGCGCGGATTTCTTGAGAAACAAAGTCATAGGCACGTAGGTTCAGGGCCAGACCGACTACTCCAAGAGCACTCATCCATAAACCAGTTACTGGTACAAATAACATAAAGAAATGTAACCAACGTTTATTGGAAAAAGCAACCCCAAAGATTTGGGACCAAAAGCGGTTAGCAGTAACCATTGAATAAGTTTCTTCTGCTTGGGTTGGGTTAAAAGCACGAATGTATTTGCGCCATCACCATCTTCAAATAAGGTATTTTCTACGGTAGCGCCATGAATAGCGCATAGTAGGGCAGCGCCCAATACACCAGCAACTCCCATCATATGAAATGGGTTTAATGTCCAATTATGAAACCCTTGGAAAAAGAGAATGAATCGAAATATAGCTGCTACACCAAAACTAGGCGCAAAGAACCAACCAGACTGGCCCAGTGGATAAATCAGGAATACAGAAACAAAAACAGCAATTGGACCGGAGAATGCGATTGCATTATAAGGCCGCAATTGAACAGATCGAGCAAGTTCAAATTGACGTAACATAAAACCTATTAATCCGAAAGCACCGTGAAGAGCAACAAAGTCCACAGACCACCTAATTGACACCAACGGGTCAAATCTCCCTGTGCTCAGGACCCCACAGTAACAACAAAGAGTGTGCTAAACTATTAGCAGGAGTAGAGACTGCTGCAGTTAAGAAGTTACAACCTTCCAAATAGGAACTTGCCAATCCATGAGTATACCATGAAGTTACAAAGGTGGTACCTGTGAACCAACCCCCCACGGCAAAATAGGCGCAAGGAAAGAGCAATAGACCGGACCAACCCACAAAACAAAACGGTCCCTCCGTAACCAGTCATCCATAATATCAATAAATCATTTTGATCTTTGGTAAATTTACAAGAGCTATAGTCATAGTAATCCTCCTATTCAACTACTTCAAACCATTTCCGAACACCTCCTAGGATTTTCAACGATGGAACCTTCGAGGCTTTTTTCATTTTATATAGAATATGATTTCTCGTAGACTGTCCCTTCTTTTCTACTGGGGTTCGAATAGAAAAATTCTTTTTTTGTCCATTGATATCTAATAAATCCATTAACTTAATTAATTGGCTTATTCCTTTCTATTCTAACAAAATTCCCTAAGTCATGACTCGAAAATTGTCTTATGACTCATAAATCCTAGAAATACATTTTTTAAAGAACTATTCCAAAAACAAATGATCGATCGCTTTTATTACTCTCGTTACCAGCGGATCCCAGACATACTACTCTGCTTTTATCAAATAAGATTCTTTTTGAATCTTGTTCGTGAAATTAAAAAAAAAAAATAGTTTTCTATATTATTCGAATTTGTATGTCTAGAAAACTACTAGAGGATCCTATTTTTACTTTCTATTTTACTATTTTTACTTTCTATTTTACATTGATTTCTTTTATTGTATTCTTTGTTCTATTTTTCTGTCATTCAGATTAATCTAATTCCGACGTATACCCTTTACTTGCGGATCGAGGTAATAAATTGGACTCTTTTTCTCTATTTATTTTTTTATCTATCTGTCCTATTTTTGAATATTCTAGGGAATTGGATTAATAATAATAGATTCTAACTGAAAGTTTCGTCCAATAATTGCCTTCAAAATCTCGTATGCATCATAGATATGAAAACCAAATGTTTGATACTCGAAGTCATGATTGGATGGATTTTTCTATTCTTTTTATAGACATATCTTCTATTTTTATAGACCTATCTTAAAGAAATAATAGAAATCAATTTTGATCTTTTCTTGTATTCGGAAAAAAGATATTTGGAAGTCAAATGACTTGTCAGTTGGAACTTAGAATAAGCCCTCCATTGGAGGAGAGGAGTAGCAATTGATTCCTAGGAACAATAAGATATTATCCGAAATATAGACGGATTCTTGCAGAGTTCGAACCAAAAGGGTATTAAAAAGAAAAAAAGATACACT